>RJWT010040553.1:0-12487 GCA_004365215.1 Cuniculus paca
ACCAAGAAGTTCAGTTGGCTAGAGAAGGCAACAGAGCACAAGGCCAATTTATGCAAAAAACACGGGTGTCACATTGTAGAGGGAGCCCCAAATCTTTCCCCCAGAATGTTTGCCTGTAATGTAGCGAGAGAAGCCTGAGGGAGGGGCGAAAGGAGAGGAGCATCAGTTTGTCCCCATAGCAACCCAGATGAAATTGCGGAGAGCCCAGGGACGGGGGACGTCAGCCCTAATGTCAGGCCCCGAGTCTGTGCTCAGAGGAGAGCAGAAGCCCAAGTAGACCATGTCTCAGTGGCCGTCACTAAAGCAAGGACCTCACAGCCAGCGTTTCTGCAACAAGTCGCACTCTGCCTTCCCAGCATCTTGTCGTCGGCCAGCTGAGTTTCTTCATGATAGTCAGTTGTAGAATCAAGTGGAAGCCAGTTTTTCAGGGTAGGGGAGGTGAGAGGGCTGCTCCCTCCAGCAGGCCCTGCACTGCCCTAGTGTCTGCAGTTCAAGGCCAGGTTGACCTGCCACTTGCTCTGAAGCAACTCTGTTCTTATCATCAGAACCAAGTCCTAGACGCGAAGATGAGACCTAGAGAATCCATTCACCATTCACAAAATTAACATCGACAGAGGTTACTCAGAAAGTTGAGTTCTTTTGTTAAGCAACCTAGTTCAAGACAAATAATCTATCAGATATTGGACTGCATGATGTTTTGGCCTCTTTACAGATAAATGCATTCATGTCTTTATAAAACCAAACAGGTCCCTAGTTTCATTGTAATACTCATTATCAATTCTAATTCGATTGGCAGTGAGGTGAATGGCATGCTGTGGGTTCACATTACCAGGCCATTTTTCACCACCATTTTGTGAGTCAGGAAAGACCTTCCATTTTATGGATGTGGAAATGTGACGCAGAGACAAGGGTGTATGGTAGTACAGGTTGTGCACTGCACAATGCCAAGGAATGCCTTTCAGGTATTAGTGACCCATGTGCCCCAAGTTGCACTGACTCTGGCTGAAATGTCTGAGTCCATCTTGATCTTTAATCAAAGCCCTTCTTCCGTTCACAGTCAGATGTCCTTTTGCTGTATTTTGTCTCATTCACATGTGCTTTTTATCGGAAAGGGCAATGAGCCCAGGGGTTCACAGAAAAACAACAGAACTTCTGCAAACTCTTCCCCTGTGATTCAATAGAAGAGAGGAGAATTACAGAGAAGACAGCACCAAGGGAGGTGGAACAGGGCAGCACAGATCCATAGAGTTGTGGGGAGCTCAAAGGGAGGATTTAACACTGGAAAGGGGGAAGAAACCCTTGGAGTCCAAAGGAAGAATTTTCCTAACAGCTGCCTGGTCATCGAGGCCCTCCAGGCACGGAATGTCATTCTCTAGTGCTGGATTTCACCCGGGACATTTGGCGTAGCCCATCTCTAGTGAAAAAAAGACCCCACACTTGTGCCACAGCGAATGAGAGGACTCAGTATGGCAGCTGCAAGGTGACATGTGTGCCTGGCTTTCTGTTTTCCAGTTGTGTCTTAGTTCACGTCTGCAGGACACAATGAGTACATTCATCTTCAGGAGTGGGTACATGCACTTTACTGATTGTGCTGGTTTCTGTTCTCCTTTCCTTCCCCTCTCTGCCCTGTCCCTCTGCCTCTTGGTCCTCTTTCCATTTGCAAAATATCTGAGAGCACTGAAGTCAGCGTCCCATGCTGCTGTGAGCACACCCGTGTTGATAGCAGCACACTCATAATAGTCAGGGCTGTGCCTGGCATTGAAGGGGAGAGCAAAGGGGCTTCTCTTGATAGCGCCCAAGTCCACAGGCAGCACTTGGTGAGTCCCCCTTTTCCCCCAAGCTCAATGGCTCTTCCCCCTGTGGTCTCTGGGAATCTGGCACCTGGTACTCACGGGATGTGGTGGCCTTGCAGTAGGACCCTGTGGACTTCCTGGGAACATATTCACAGCAGAAAGACACCTCCAGTCTTGTAGAGCACGTGGCTGCCATGTGCAGCCATTGACACTCCTGGCGTTAGCAGGATTAAGTAGGATGATTTTTGACTTGTGAGAGGACACGAATGATTATAAAGGTTCTTTGATTCTTAGCGAAGCATTTCTGTGTTTCTAACTGCCACCCTGGCCCTGCATTCCCTGCACAGAGGTTTACAGTAAACAGGGATTAGCTGCCGCTGACCCAGAGTGACTGGCAGATGGTTTTCATTAGCAGCGTCTTAAAGAGAAAGGATTTCAGAAGAGCTTGAAGGCGATTTACACGCAGCAGACTTCACATTTGCACACCACGGACTCAGACTTGAGCTGCTACTGCTGCCACCTGGCCTGCCTTCTCGTGGCTTCTGTGTTCTTTCTCCCATATTTTTCTGTGTTTAAAATAAAAGCAACGCTTTGCTAGATGAATGCATAAGTTTCTCTCATGCGCTCACCTGTGTCCAAGGATAAGACCCCTCTGTCCCAAATGAGCCTGCATCTCTTCCCAGTTTCCTGAAGTTTGACAGAATCTTCACTGCAGACGAGGGACTACAGCTTCAGATAGTGAACACTTGGAGTGCTCCACATCCCCGCACTACTCCTATCAGGTTTCCAAAAGGCTAAATGTCTTCCAAAAAGGTCCTTAGTTCAGAGGGGGACTACTGGAAGGTGACTGGGTCCTCAGGGCTCTAAATTAATCAGTGGCTTAATTCCTTGATGCGATTATAACTTGAGAGCTTTATTAATAAATGAGAGAGACTTAGCTCGGGGCTAGAAGGGGTGATCAAAATAGACCATGGATGTCTACATTTAAAATTTTATTACAATGAACAACACATCGGCATGAACACTCCTAAAAGTCCTCCCCCTCAATTCAAATGCAGCTATCCCATCCTTCTTTCTACTTTCTAAAAACAGTTCTAGATGTCCTCTTTCCTATCTTTTCCTGGCTGTCTCCATGTCCTGAATTAACTCAAAACGTTTATGGCAATTTCTGTCAAACAAAAACATGACACTGTGTCCTTATTTGCTGTATTCATTGGATCTGGCTCTTCCCCAAAGTCAAAATGACCATGAAAGGGAAATGTTTTTGAATCAGTTCAGGACACGGAGGCAGCCAGGACACTGCCGCTAGCAACACTCAGGAAAGAGGACTCCAGAGCTACTGCAGATAGCAACAAGGATGGTGAGATGAGTGCGTTCATAGTGATGGGTAGGATTTTGAGGGGGATTCCTTGCAGTGTACCTTTAATGTAATATGTATTCTTAATCTAATCATCTGCTGTACTGTTTAATCATATTTGGTCACCAGCCACTTTTTCTTTGACTTCTTCCCTGTGTCTCTGCTTCCTGGCTGCCATGAGCCGAGTAGTCTTCATCACTGCACCTTTCCATCATGATGCTCTGCCTCATGTTAGGCTCACAGCGAAGGAATCAGCTGACCATGGACTGAAACATCTGAAACCGTCAGCCAAAATAAATCTTTCTTCCTTTAAGGTGATTTTCTCAGGTATATGATTACAATGATGAAAAGTTAGCATAGCTTCCCTCTCCATCCTCCACAGAAAGCTGAGAGATAGAGGTTCTTGTACCTGCTTTACTTGATGAAGAAATAAAGTAGAGAGTTACTTACTGCCAGTATTTCATGTACATGTTACGTGATTAGTATGTCTCCCATTAGGGGTATTGCCCATGAAACAGATGTCATTCAGGATGGACATGGTGGTGCATGCCTGTAATCCCAGTACTCTGGGAGGCTGAGGCAAGAAGATTTCAAGTTCCAACCCAACTTCATTGCTTCGAGAGACCCTGCAAGCCAAGGAACACTGGCAGCCACCAGAAGCTATGGGAGAAAAGTGAGGAAGGGGAGATTTTGGGGTATCTTGGGGGTGCCTGATCCTATTGGCATCTTGATTTTGAGCATCTGGGCTTCAGAACTGTTGTGGTCAACTTTCCCATTGCTGGAAACAATTCCCGACACCCACAGTTTAAAAGAGGAGAAGTTTAGTTGGCTCACGGTTTCAGGGGATTCAGTCCATGGTAGCCTGCTCCAAAGCAGGAACAATATTGTGGAAGGATGTGGAGGACCAAAGCTGCTCAGTTCATGGAGGCTGAAAAGCAGAGCAGGGGAACAGCCCCAGAGGGGGAGGGGCAGGGACCAGATATAGACCTCCAGTCCACCCTCCACAATCACTTAGATATACCCAGAGTGGACCCCCCAATCCCCTGGGCAGCTCTCCAACCAATCAAGCTGACACAGTCCAGCTTTACTGTCATAAGAACATTAGAGGTTAAGTTTCTGGTTCTTAAGTAAAGAAGAGGTGACACAACTGTTCCAATACCCTTAAGACATGAATATGAAGTCCTAGGTTGTGGACAAGGAGGAGTAATGATTAGGGTCAATTCTGAGACGTCCTTGTAGGAAGAGGAAGGGACTTCAGGGATGTTCAAGCATACAGCAAAAGCCACTAGCATAAAGACAGCAAGAAGGTGGTTATCTTCCATCCTGAAAAAGAGGTCTCATCAGAAACCAGAATTCAGCTAGGTGTGCTAGTCTTGTGCACCTGCAATCCAAGCACCTGTAATCAGGGAGGCTGAGGCAGGACACTTGCAAGTTGAAGCCTGCCTGGGCATTTTAGCAATTTAGTAAGACTCCATCTCAGAACAAAAGGGAAGATAAATAATAAGTAGAAGGGGCTGGAGATGCAGCTCAGTGCGAAGGCTCTGGGATCAATTCCTAGTGCCACACACATACATAGGCACAATGTAAAAAAACAAAAAACAAAAAACAAAACAATCCCCCCCCCAGGATTTTTAGCACTAGATCTGACACTTCCAGTCTCCAGAACTGCAAGAAGTGAAAGTCTCTTGCCTCAGTTACTCAGAGCATGGTACTTTTTTTTTTTTTTTAAATGGTGGCCCTAGGTGACTGACATAGGATTGGGGCCCCAGGACAGACAGGCACCTGACATGGCCTGGCTCTCAGTTCTCTGGTACACCAGTGGTGGCGTGGAGGTGGAAGAGCCTGGGAGAGGGCAGGAGAGGAGGGCGCTCCCAAGATGGGCAGCAAGACTGGAGGGACACCAGGGGCGCTGTGGAGGTGGGACTCTCAGCGATGGCCAGCACCCTTTGCCTCCGGGAGACCCCTTCCCCCTGATCTCATCTCTGCAGACCCTGGTTGTGCTGACCGTTCTTTGATGCTCTTTTGATCTGAAGCTCACTTTTGCACAGTAGGAGGCTTGGTTGCCACTTCTAGTCTTGCTAGGCTTGGAAGTCAGGTGACAACATTGCGCTAAGCATGGGATTCAGTAAGGTTAAAAAAAAGAACAAATACAAAGGAATTTGCCAGTGAATAGGGTTGGGATGGCGTGGGCATTAACAAGCTAAACAAACTCGAGTGGCTAGTCTACTGATAGCTTATCAGTCTCTGTATATCTTACTTCCGTTGTCAGTTTCATTACAGAAATCACGTTTCATAAGGAGGATAACAGGCCTGGAAAAAATTTCGCAAAAAGATAGTTAAGCTCTTGACCCTTTTTATCAACCAACTAGGTACCAGCAGGGACATTTTTTTCTCATCTCTGCACATGGATTTTGTTGTTGTAGCTCATCATGCTCACTTAATTAAGAGTTTTATTCTAAAGGACTTAGCAGAGTCTGCTGTCTTTGGCATGCTTGATGGACACTGTCTTCCTGAATTCTATCCCATCACTGTGTCACCGTGGGCTCTCATTGCGGTGAGCTCTCTTGTATTCTTTTTTTTTCATTTTTACCATGACATTTCTCCAGGGAACAGGCAGTTCTGATATTTCTTTTCCTTCTGTTACACAAAATAGTATTTATTATTTAGATTTATAAGCCAAACCCTTTTGAAATAAAGCTACTTCAGGGCACATACACACAGAGGGTTAAAAGCTTTAGGTCAAAGACACAGCACTATAAAAATAAACAGCGAAAGTCCACTGCAGAAATATTATTTAAAGCTAAGTAGGGACTTCAACATAGTGGCCCTTTTCATCATGAAGGTCATTTGAAAAGATACAAAGATGAATGGGTCTCATAGATCTCACCAGCTGTTTAACTAGGGAATTGGGAAAAAATAACCTACCCCTCAGAATGTGCTTCAAAATTTTAGTTAAGCCAGACCCAAACCAATGGGAGTGTTAATTAGTGTTTTTCAAAACAGAGACGCAAGGGGAAATTCACACATCCCAGAAACACAGGAACAAACACTGCTCCGTGCTATCTTAGGCAGGTATTTGGAAAAGTTACAGGGATGTTGGCTAAAACAGTAAACTGGGAGATCCGTGAAATGTATCTTGGCCCCTCAGGTAAGATAAGCGCTCTTTCTTTGCGTGTTTTCTCTTCCCTGTGTCGACTTTCTCACAACATGCATGATTTGGTTGGATCTTTGCTTACGTATCTGTAGCCCGCACCAGCCTGAGTTCTTAACAGGAGGGCCTTGTCTGTATTTTGTCTCCACGCAGTGCTTGGCGTGTGGAACCCTCCATAAATGCATATTACAAACCTGGATGTGGGCACCTTTCCACCTGAGATGCTTTCTGAGAAGCTAAAATGATTAGCTAGGATGTTTGTGTTTCAGCAAGTGGTGAAGATTTGGAAACAGCAGCCAGCCCCGGAGGACAGAGGCAGCCAAAAATGTGGCTGTTTGCATTTTAGCTTCAGCAAGTCTCCGTGCTGAGCTCACAAGAGTTTAAAGAGAAAACACAGAGCCGGAGCTGGGCATGTTCCAGAGGGAACCGCAGGGCACCAGGTGATCTGAATCATCGTCTCACTGCTCTGGGCCCAAATCTTATCACAGCTTGCATCGCAGCTTTCCCACCTTGTACTGAATAATTTGTTAGATCCAGGATAACCATTCAACAAGGAGCCTTCGTTGGTCCCTGCCCAGTGGAACAACTGTCAGAATACTTGTTTCTGGAGTGGAGAGCTTATCCAACTGCTTCTCTCCTCCCCCTTGAAATCACAGTGGTCTGCAGAGCTGGGGAGGTGCAAAGCCAGGCTTCAGTTTAACTTTACCTTTTCTGCCAGTGACCTTGGTTAGCTCACTCTGTGCTTTAGATTCTCATATGGAAAACAAGAACAATTTAACACCTTTCACAGCGTTGTAGGCCTGAAATGGATTGGTGGAGATTAGATCAATGCCCACAGAATTACTGCTACTATGAGAGTACCATAATGTGATCATTGTAAAGCTGCGTGGAGATGTCATCAAATGTATAATTATACAAAGAAACTTCATACGTGGCATCATTGTTCCTATTTTGCACTTGAGGAAGAGGCTTGGTGATGGTTCCGGTAAGAAGGAAATGGTATATGAACTGGAACTGCGGGCACAGGTCTCTTTGGTGTAACCTACTGACTTTTCCCTTTTCCGTGTCCTTTCTGCATCTCTGCAGACTATGCACCACAGCTCCTGAATGCTAGTTTTCAGCAGTTGACACCCGTTCCTCGATGGAACCAGCAGCCCAAGGTGTGATTCAGCCGCATCACATAAATCTCCCACCTGTCTCGCCCAACACCACATGAGAAAGGCTTTGGTGAATTTTGTTACAAAAGTGAACTTTACAGCAAATCATGGCAGACGAGCACACCTGGGCTCCAGGGCAGCAGGAAAACGTGACAACTGTGTGGGCTCTGTAGCAATTTGATTCCTTCATAGGTACGATGAGGATACCGTGTCCATGAGCCGTACCAACCAACTGCACAGTTCTAACACTTTCAGGTGTCATTGTCAGGGTCAGGTTGTTCCTTCATTCCAGACCCAGGATTGTCCAATTAGGACTCCTGCAAAGATGCCTGGGTTTAACTCTCCAACACCAGAGCAGTAGCCATGCAGGATGCTGCAGCAATTGAAATCTACAGCTAAGGAACTGCTGGTTTAATTTTATTTCATTTTAGTTGAAGTAACCACAACACTGCACACGTCGTGTTGGATTTGGAGATATATATATATTTAGACCAGAGGATCAAGAGATTGGCACATCAGGAGCTGGAGAAAGTTCATTTGATTCACCAGCCTGGTTGAGCTCAAGGCCTACGTATTTGTTCAAACATTTTTCTGGCTGTTTCTGTGGCTGGTTTTAGATAAGACCAACATTTAAAGCAGTAGATGTTGAGAAGGTATCTTCCCTCTATAACATGGGTGAGAGTTCCTCCAATCAGCAGAGCCTTGACTAGATGACAAGACTCATTCCAGGAGTGGCAGGGTCCAGGGCCAGCAGGCTCTCTTCAGTCTGAAGCTGCTCTTCGTTCCTAGGTCCCCAGCCTGTTGAACTCTTTGCATATGTTGGAATTTCCCAACTACATAACCACATGAGTCGATTCCACAGAATAAATCTCTTTCTCTACCTATGTAATCACACACACATGCACACACACACACACACACACACATGTATTTGAATTAATAAAGTTTACTGCTACACTTTAGGTATACATAATGATCACATTCATCCTAGGGAATTTGATCTGTTCACGATACATCTTGATTCTTATTTTTCCCATTCCCTTATATTTATATTATTTATATTTACATTTATATGTACACAGAGATGTCCTAATGGTTTGTTTTCTAGAGGTCTTAGCTACTTTCCCATCACCGAGACACAATATCTATCTCTCACAACTTAAGGAAAGGCTCATTGTGGCTCATGATTTCATTCCAGGGTATGAGGCTGCAAGGCAGGAACAGCACAGTGGAAGGGCCTGGCGGAGGAGAGCTGCCCACCTCATGGCGGCCAGGAAGCAGAGAGAGAGGGAGGGGCCAGGAACAAGCACACCCCCTTCCAGGGCACCCCCCGGGGACCTCCTCCAACCAGGCCCGCCTCCTGCAGCACATTCAGCCCTGAACTCATCCACGATGGGTCCTCTGATGAGCACAGCGCCCTGTGATCCATCACCTACCACACACGAACACCAGAGAAGCCTGTGTAAGGCAGACCTTGGGGAAAGAACGGTCAGCAGCCCCCCACAGCTAGATGAGTCCAGGGAAAGAATCACTCCTAGAGCTGCTGAGAAGGGAACACTCTGCCCACACTTTGATTTTAGGCTTCTGGCCTTTGGAACGCTGAGTAAACAGATTTCCGGAGTGTTAAGCTTCTGGTCACTTCTTCCAGTGGCCACAGGTGGCTGATACACAAAGGCAGGGGTTGAAGAGGAATGAGACATAACCTTTGCTGCCTAGCTGTGGACAGAGGAGCTCACAGCCTGAGGGGCAGGACAGGCACTCAAAGGGCATCAGACGCCGTGCGGGGGTTGGGGGCAGAGCGTCAACCCCAAGAGTAAAGTCAGCGAAGATGGGAGTGGAAGCTAAGTGTGGAACAGTGATTTGGGGACTATCACGGTGAGAACTGAATATTTACCAGATAATTACAGATTTATTTACCTTCTTTTTGTCTCTGGGAGACCACGAAAATGTATTTTATTTTGTCAAAGAAGAAGTGAGATGAGTGCGGTTCCTGGCGGAGTCGATTCTGTTGCATGTCACAGATTGGCTAGGTAGGGCACGGCGGGAAGGAGGTTGAGTGCTTCTAAGCACCTTGCAGGACAAAGGCCACAAGAGCTTATGCCCTTATAATAACTGAAATCATTATCGCCGTCATGGCATTTCCTGCAATTTCAGCAGAGATATTTTAATAGCACGGGAAGATGTTCTTACAGCTGTTTAAAGCCTTAATATTTCCTTATGTATTATCTCTGAGTCATAGATTCATCTATCCTCATTTTACAATCGCGAACTTTTAACCAGCTCATGGTTAGCCGCAGTCTTCCAGATCCTAGATTCTAATGACGTCAGGCTGAAACGGAGTCCAAGATTCATGGTTAGCTCTTTTTCCTTTGTGGATGAAACATGAATGATGATATAGTAGCTGTCAGTGAGGTTGAACTGTTACTATAAGCCCAAGAGACTGTGTCCCACCATGGGCATTCATACACCTATTTGGGTGCTCCTAACAGTAAGGCAGCATGTAATACTATCAATTTTATTTTACAAAAGAAGGGATCAAAGTTAAAAGAGAGACGAAGCTACACACTGTCACACAGCAAGCGCATGCGGCAGAGGTAAGAACACAGCTGATCTGGAAGCCAGCCGTGCCAACCCCCGGAATTTTAAATTCCTACTTGCAGCTGTTGGCCTGATTAAACACCGAGAGCAGACAGATCCGTCAGAAGTTAGTTGGCTGCCTACTTCTGGGTGACAATGGCGAAGTATTTCTCCAGAAAGCCATTGATTCTGCAGAGAGCTTTGTGGGAGCCGTTTTGGGGGAGCTTTTCAGAAAGCTAAAGGAGCTGTGCCACTGATCTCAGCCCGCCCCTTGCAGCCCTGCCCCTGACTCCTCCTCCCATCTCGTCTCACTCCTCTGCAGCCCCTGAGGATCAGCGCGCTCCTGGTCTGTTTTGAAATAACTACCTGACCTGATTATCTTAAAAGATTTGCAGACGGCGAGCCTTCTTCCTGAGCACGGGTGGGTGGGATAATCGGCCCCTGCACTGCTACTGTTAGGAATAACAAGACCCAAACAGAAGTCTTTATTCCTTGGTGGAGACATTAGTCATCCCAAGAAATTAGCTCCAAACACGAAGCCCTTTGCTAACGGTTGTGTGGGCTGCAGAGCCCTTGGGGGGGTGACTCGAAAGTGGAGCTGATGTCTTTGGGAGTCTGGAGCTGTGGAGACAAAACATTGAATTCTTTTTCTAACTGAAAACCAAGGCAAGATTGAAATCAGCAGCCTCCATGTACCTATGTCATGTTCGCCATGATTTCAACAGTGAAGGAAGGCGCTAGAAGAGAATGATTTTAAAATGATCCGAGGACACTTTTAAAAGACACACGCACCACAAACTCTTCTTCCTACCCAGATTTCTCAACTGCTTTTACCGTAGAGAGTTCCTTAGAGGGAGAAGCTTAACCCTGCTCCACTGGAAAGAAAACTGGAGTACTACTCAGCCACGAAGAAGGATACATTTATAGGAAAATGCAAATACCCTGAAACTATAATGTAGAGGAAAATAAACCAGACACAAAAGGCTAAATATTGCAAGGTTTCTCTTATCTTCATACTAAGCTACATTCCCAGCCTTTTTATTTCTTTTTTTTGAGACAGGGTCTTGCTAAGTAGCTAAATTACCCAAGCTAGTCTTGTGACTCCCAGATGCTGAGATTTTGGGTGTTTGCCATCACTGCTTTATTACTCCTGTAGAACCTTCTGCCAGTATCTTTTAAAATGCTATCTCCTATCATCCTTCCTCTTGCCTCTTCCTCCTCATTCCATCTTCCCTTAATGTCCTCTTTACATTTATCACATTCTGACATTCCTCACTTTATTCTGGGAACACTAGTTAAATATATTTCTCACTGTACCGATTGCTTATTCTGGCCCATTGAATGCGTATTCTGTCTGCCCAGTGTTTAGTGTTTCCTTGAGTGTTTAGTCTCAAGGAAAATGTTTCTATTTTCACAATTTCCTTCTCTCTGTCAAATTACCTGGTTTTCATTTTCATGAGATTGAGTGACTGATTGATTGTCTTTTTGAGACAGGGTTTCCCTATGTAGTAGGGATCACTTTGTAGCCCAGCCTGGCCTCAAACTCACAGCGATCCCCTGCCTCCGGAGTGCTGGGATTACAGCTGCGTGCCACCACGCCCATTCACTCTTTTTTTTTTTTTAATGTTGATTTCCTAAGTTTGTTGTTAATCGTTTGCCTGTGTTCTTGCTCTCTGGGCGTTCACGTTGCAGGCCTCTGCTCTGTGCTGCAGGGTTATTTCCTCGCGCACTCTGTGATTTTTAATTCTTCCTCTGTGTTCCGGTCCTCTGAGCCTGTGGGAGCTCTGCGCAGCCTCCATTGTTGGAGACCCCACGAAGCCTCTTCTATCTGCTTCTGCTTTGTGACTCAAGGGGTCTGCATTTGAAGCCTGAAATTATGTGACTTCCTGGAGACACAGACAGCATTCTCGCTGGTTTTCAGGGCAGAGCAAGATTTAGCTTCCTGTCACTTCTCCCTGGGGTTGGGATTTGGGTGTACAGCAGGGGGCTCTCCCACACTTGTCGGCCCATTCCAGCCCAAGGTCTCAGCACCAGATATCTGGTGGGTGACCACACGGGGCCAGCTGCACAGTGTGTTCGAACACTTGCAGGGGCAGGGTTCAAGGCCTCATTGATCCAAGGATGTATCCTGGTTTTCTATCTTTTTAGCGGGGAAGATCCCATTCCTCCTCTGTTCTTTGTCCTCCTGCTTCTCCTTGTTTTCTTTCTTTCTCTTCTTCATCTCTTCCTCCCCTACCTTGTTCTCCTCCTCTTTCTCCCTTTTCTCCCTCGTTTCCTTCTTCTTCTTCTTCCATCGGTCATCTTTCTAGAATTGGAATTCTTCAAAGGAGATTAAACGGATTGCCTCCGCACACTGAGAAAACACATTTAGAAAAATACACGGCTGCCAAAGAGAATTTGTGCAGGTGCCGCTCAGGTGAGTGACAGAATTACAGTTTGCCTTCGGCATCCT
>RJWT010040554.1:0-12474 GCA_004365215.1 Cuniculus paca
GCAAATGCAAGCCTCTTCTCCATCCCTTATATTGTACACAAGCTACCACCACTCCCCCTTCAGGGTGGGTGTAACACTCACAAAATGACCTTGCCCTCCTTTGCACAGGAGGAGGATATTTACAAAGTAAGAACCCTGGCTCCCTGCTGAGTCTCTCAGTTAAACTTCTAAACTGCTCAAGTTGACACAGTGTATCAACCATAACAATTATATATTAATATTTACTCATGAAAAAGAAGTGGCAATGATTTCAGCCTCATAGTGTCATAAAACTATACACGGAAATGAGTATGCAATGGCCAGGCCAGTAGAAAAGGGTTGGCAAGTGAAAAAAACCCTATCACACATTCACAAGGGGCTGTGGCTCCTGTCTCAGTACCAGCAGCTTGAAGCACCAGTAGTACATGTATGACTGTCCTATCTGGTGGCTTTTTATTGATTTGATTAGTAAAACTACCAATAAAAGTGATCAGAGCCATCTGCACCACCAGTGATACAAATTGTATATGTGCTACCTGTGGGTCAAGCTGGTAGAAATATGCTAAAGGTTCATTTATCAGAATAAGAAACAATATGTGTACTTCTCTATTTTCTACCAAAGCTAAGTGATTTCTTTCAATATAATATGGTACCTACATGGGAAGGGCCATAAACACTTTTTGTTTATATTGTGCTGCTGAGAAAATACAACCTCAAAGATTTTCTTCTGTATAAAAATATGGCTAAAACACAGCTAAAAGTATCTAAATGGAAGCATCTACATAAAACACACAGGATAAGCATCCTGTTGAACTCTGCAATGACCAGCTTTTTGGAAAGCATCACACCTTTTTTGCTATGACAACTAATTAATGACTCCTTGTGAAAGGTCCTGTATAGTAGTACCTCAGTTCATGAACCTGATTCCGTGATTCTGGTCGCAAACCAAACTATACAAGAACCTTACCGAATCAAATTTCCCATAAAGTCAACACAGAACCTAGCCACTGAATTTGATTAGGTTTTCATCCAACTTGGTTTGCAACCAGAATTGTGGAAAGAATCCGGTTTATGAACCCAGGCACCACTGGATTTGTTAATTACGGGGATTCCCCACTGCTCTTCCAAGTGGAGCACAAGTGTTCCAGAGATTAACAGCAACATCACATTCCCGATGAATAAAGGCACACAGTAACAAATTGTCACTATAGTCAAAGCATACTGTAACCCCTCTTTCCTTAGTTCAGATACGAAGTGTGTATTAATTTGAGCCGGGAGTAAGTGACTGCCGATCCCAAAGTAAAACAGGGTCTCAAGCTGCACCCTTAAGCAAGCTCGTACACAAACACCACAGTCCGTCACAGCAACAAGAGCCCAGAGAGCGCACACCCGACATCCCCTCCACCAAGGCTCACACCGGCTTCCCTCCAGAAGCTCTGGGCCAGACCACGCGCGGCAGAGTCCACTCAGGAAGGTTGCCCCTATCAGCGATCCGACTGCTCACAGGAAAACAAAGTTTAGGGCAGAATGCCTCTAAGGAGAAAAGGAACCCTATCCTTGATTTCCAGATGAGGACCCAGGTTTAAAGAGCTGTCCACTTACACAATGACAATCAGTAACGGGCAGCAGAATCCAGACCCAAACTCCACTATGATTCCAAGGCCAGATCCTTAATCAAGGGCCACACGGTCGCCACCCCACCAGCCCATGACGAGAAGCTGAGCGAGTTTGATTCTTCAACACGGTCTCGAAGGAACTCTCACAAACATGACTTATTTCTTGGCTTGTCATATGACTAAACACAGACATTAGTAGGGTTATAAACAGAAAATTATTAAAGGAACACAAACATCAACCCAATTAAAATAACATTGTTTCTTACCATTTTTTTCTGATTTACATGTACTTTTCTTCCCCCAGGTGGTAATAATTCAACCATGAGAGTAAGACATACTACTGTTAAACAGACAGGAGAAAAGGTCTTGGGGAAAGTCCCCTATACCCACATTTGTAACTCTGGTCATTGGTATTAAAACTACATGCATCTATACAAAAAAAACAAAAAACAAAAGAAAATTGAGGCACAAAAGTTTGGGGTTTTCCCAGTCTCTGAAGACCACATATTGACTCATATGTAGGTCTGCATGTAATTCTGCTTTGTAGATATCAAGTATAAAACAAATTATCCATAGTATTAACTTTTCTTTTTACCTTTGCAACCTGGTTCTGAAGGTCAGTGCCATATTTCTTTTCCCTCATTCAGAGCCATTCTAAACTCCATGTCCTGCATGACAGGGGTCCTCCCACACCTAAGATCCACAGAGCTGAGCTGGGGCAGGGGGTAGGATCCAGCCTGCTCACCAGGTGTTGACGCACGGTTTGCGGCCCGCAAAGACACCGGCTTCCCTGGCAGACAGAAAAGGACTCACTGAAAATGTGGCAGAGAGAGGACTTCAAAAGCAACCAGGAATAAGCTAGCCTGCTCCTCTTCCCTACAACAGGACTCTGGCTTTCTTCCTAGTCAGTTCTGCCACCAATCTTGTTCAGAAATCCCTCAGGCCCCATTGGTCAGGATACATAAGAATCAGTGTTTTTAACCAAAACTGATCTCTCCTTCCATCCCATTTAAATTTAAAGCTTGGGAAAAGCATACTTGCAACTAGTGCAAGAGAACCACACTTTCTAATCTGCCAAGGTTTTGGCTAATCTAACCATCAATATACTTTCCCAAAATTCCCAGACATAGCTCAAGTTTTGACCAAACACAAAAGAAACAATGTTGCAGACATGTGAATAGCAGAAGAAAACACAACAAAAACATACTGAGATTACTCACAAAAATACTTTGCACATTTTTATTTAATGAATCTGTAATGTTGGTTGCAGCTTGTATAAAATGGAAATCATAGGTAGACTCCAACAGGAAAGAGACTTAAGTTTCCTATCACCCAGATGCCAAGATGCCAAGATGCCAGCAGCTGCCCCAGGGTTCTCTTGCTTAGTTCAGACTGAAGTCACAAACAGGCCAAGTGCAGCTGTTTTCACATGAATAGCCCTGAGTTTTTGAATCCAGCACCTAGCAGCTCTTAGGGGTAGCAGTTGCCAGTTGGGGCAATGGGTGACATCAGGAACTCTTCCGGCACTGGAGACGGCAGCTCTTGGCAATCCAGCTCGGAGCTGTCTTCAAGGTGACCAGCCCAGCTACTGGCCACTTTTGCACTAGTGACCTTTGGTGCCACCACCACTTAGTGTAAAGCTCAGTCTACTCTGCTTAAGATAGATATCACAACCAAAGACATGCTGTGCAAAACAGACTTTCTGGGAATTTACGCTGTAGCTAGAGGGGCAAGTGTGCACGGGATGGCCTGCCAAGGGCATAGGAGAAACTGCTCGAATAAAAGAGAAAGGCAGGGAGGGCTGCGAGTGTCCGGCTTTCTGTTCAGTCACAGCTCGGGAAAGCTCCTCACAGACCTGACTGAGGATGGCGGCTGAGGTGTGGATGACAAGGAGGAGCCACAAGGGATGGACCCGAGACCACAGCTTGCTGCAGCCCAAGCAAACCCTCCCAGGGGAGGGAGCCTGGCACAGCCACGGTGGCTGTGACATGTCCGGGGAGGATTCAGGAAAAGAATAAATAAGTGGCACCTCTCGGGACTGTGAGGTCCTGCTCTTCGTCTCAGCTACTCATACTGAAATACAATTATGCCAAATGGCATAGCTTCCACGACCATGACCACAAACCAGACCAGCCCTGCTATATTACTTTTAGGCACATTTTTACCAATTATATATGTGAAGGGCAGATGGTGAACGTCAACCCCCTTTCTACCACCTGCTCTCTGTATATAGCTCGTTAAACTCAGAGCATTAATCAAAGATTAACCAAAGGCAATGATAGTGCCGAACCTAGGCAAGAGTCCTTTTCTTTCAATTGTCTGAACATTCGTACGCTTACGCCAAGCACCTTGGAGGTGAACAACTTTACAAGCCTCTTTCAGTTTCATTTTATTTGTTACAACCGAAATAAAAACGCTTATTTCCATAGTATGCCATGGACATATTCCAGATACAAAAACAAGAAAATAAATTAACGCATGTGAAAAAGAAAGGACACAAAACATAAACTGCATTTACTATGGGAGGCTGCATAATGAGAAACACACTCTTACTGGGTTTGTTTCCATCTGCATCAGGTTCCATACAATATGTTAGTGAAGAAAAGCCTCTAGCATGCTGGCTTCATTGTCAAAGCAAAAAGGAGGCCTAGAATTACATTTTAAAACATCACAGAACCTTTATTTGTAGTTTTTAAAATTACTGTACTGGCCAATCCAAAAGTTGAACCATTTTAGAATGGTCCGCATACATCATGAATTTGTGACGAGTCAGAGGTTATCCTTTATTTTACAAGTATTTCTGAATATAATAAACGTCATTCATGACAACATGTATGAGGAAATACTGAACATTTGTCCCTTTTTTAGAAAATCACTGATATATATACATTGTAAGTAATTAGCACTTGAGACTCAACTATATGGGCTAGATACGTAAATCCAGGAAACAACAGCAGAGCAGCACACCTTCCTCCAATGCTTACGATACGCCAGAATAGTTCCAACTACTTCAGACCTGTTAACTCTTCAGTCCTGAAAACAGGCTAGTCCAGGTTGCCTGCAAGACTCATAGGGACCCCTGCAAAATGAAATGCGAGGCTCCTATATAAACTGCGGGAGAGAAGCCGTATCTTTGTTTCCATGTTTTTCTCTCAACCTGCTGTAAGCTCTCTGCAGGGAAAAGGCAGGTCTTCAAGGTTCTGGGCCTTTACTGTCCTGGGCACCTGGCACTGCACGCACCCCTGGCTCATCTGCCCCCCGCGCCCAGGCACCAACCAGAGGAGGAGAGGGCAGGAGAAGCAGCCCTAGAACCCTGCCAGACACTGCCTGCGTCTCAACAAAGCGGATTCAGAACTACCCTTGTGCCGTCTAGCTGGTGGGCACATGAGACCCAAGCACAGGGCTGCATGCGGCACCAGGTGACTCAAAGACAAATGCAACCATGGTCTCCATTTTACAGGAGAAGTGAGCTTTGCCCACAGCCACCCGGCACAAAAGTGGCAGAGTGGCATTCAAGCCCCATCCAGAAGCCAGAGTCTACATTCTTTGCAGGACACTAGCAGGGAACTGAAAGAAATGCATTTGTAATTTCTAATTATCTATCATTTCTGTGTGATTATCTATGGTCTATCCATGTTTAGAACCCACATACAAAATTATCTATTCTAGACACATGAAAATACCAGAAAAAAATTCTGAACCTTTCTCCTTTATGTGAATAATACAGCAACATAGAAAGGAGACTACTTGCTGACTTTAATTTCCAGGAAAGTTAAGGTGGGCAGGGGAGCAGAGACTACAACAATATTAGCAGCATATATGTGCCTCATGTAATGATCCACGTTCTCAAAGGTCAGATTCCCTAACATATTTACATCAAGTACTGAGTCTCCAACCACTACTGCAGCACTCCACAAACGACACTAAGGTTTCTATTAATGAGAATAACTGTCAATATTTGAAGCCCAAGGTATGATATTTGTCTGGAATATTTACATCCTTTTTCAATATGTCTTTCTTTTTTGACTATCAATTCCTCTGAATTCCTCTGACTCCTAACACATAATACCATAATCATACAAAAAAGTGCTTTCTCTTAAATTTCCTTATCACTTGTGTAAGTCACTAGCACAGAATTCCAATGTCCTAATCAGTTCATTCATTTGTTCAATGAATATTTACTCAACAAATCTGATTTTCTCTTTAGACTTTGAATTTCACATTTACAGGTTACTTAATTATGTTTAACATGTTAACACATCAATAAGTGCTTGCTCCATCATCTACCCCACACCAAGATGATTCTAGACTTTCCAATGAATGAGCTCATTTCTGAAATGAATGCATGTACAAAAAGAAGAGGCAAAAGAGAGCCCTCTCTCTCGGAGCCCACCTTAGAATAACCAAAATCAGTTCCACTTCCTCTGTGAGCATAGGGAAAAACACACCCTCTGGAAAATTACACAACATGAGCAGCACTATCTCTGTAAACAGCCCTTGCCCCTTCCACCTCCAGTTCCTAAGGGCTGGAATTGATGACTATACTAACAAAGCTTGCCTCCATTGTAGCATACTTAGGCCAGGAAAGATCAGAGTAAAATCCCACCCCTCAAAACATATCCAGAGTGGCCTTACAGTGACTTCATTTCTTAAATTCCCAGTAATCTGTTCTTCCAGCTACAATTTACAAAGCAGTAGGCTTACATGCATATCTGCCTTCAGCCCTGAAACCCGGAGATCAAGGGTGGGACCCATTAACCAGCAGCAGCAAAAGAACCTCGCATACATGTACAGAGTGAGCCCTTAATGAGTAGTGAATTTTCAGACATAACTCAGGAGTTCACCTGAATTTATATACTTGGTCCACACATGTGATCGGCAAATAAAACACGGATTCCATGTCCAGGGAAAAATCATTATTTGAAAAAACTTGTCCTGCACTCTAAATTTTTAAAAAAGCAAGAGTCACTGATTTAGTGATAGCTCTTATCATTTTTTTCTACTCTACAATGATAATTATTACAACAGCTAATGTTAATAATTCTTGAAAACATCTCTATGAATAAATACAATATAATTTGTATTTCTGAAGACATGTATGCCCTCATTATTACAAAATTAAAACAGCATTCACTGACATCATTCATAATTGATCAAGGAGAGAACACCGTGTAAATGGACTCTGAAAACCAACTCCACTTATTAAATTCAGTAAGATAAAGCTCTTAAGTATTAGTTGGTTGCTCCCTCAGTTACTCTAAATACTAAATCTAGTGCTTCCCCTTTTCAACTTTGGCTCCTGTAGTGACTTTGTCTAAAAATTGTTTTATTCAGTCATTCAACCGACATGTAATGATCTTAGTTTCATTATCTCTCTGAACTAAAAATTTCTTGAACACAAACTCTTGAGTCCAGTTAATCTTTTTACGTAACAGAGTCTTATGCAACTAAAGGAAACAAGTAGCACATGAGTGAATGAACCCTTTGCCATCTGGCAACGCCATAAACATAAAAAGCACCAGTCCAGGACCAAGATGTAAAATGACACAGGAAAGTGAAAGACTGTTTCTTTGAAGAATTAGAAACCTTCACATTTCAGGATTTGAAAAATCACTGAAACTGAAAAAGCCATCCTAGCAACTCTCAATTGTGTTTCTAACCAGGGCAAAGGGGGATAGTGGCCTACCCTCTAAAACCTCTTTAAAAACCTCCCAAGATTTGATCCTTTTTATCTCTAATCAAAACATCCCTCTGCTAAATGCAGCCTACGCCACTTGTGGGAAACAAGAGGTCTCACATCACACCACAGTGTCCAGTAACCAGTGACCCAAGGATCTTTAAATGTGTATTAATTTCTATAAATATCTGAGCCAAAACATCTGGCCCTGCAAAAGAGAAAAGGAAAGAGAGAGGGAAAAAGGAGGGAAAGAAGAGAAGACCAGGGAGGAAGGGCGGCAGGTGGGGGCCAGAGGACAGGACAAGGACTTGAGAAGCGCGGCCCAGAAGACCCCACTGCAGTCTCACTCCCAGCTTCTCCCGACTTCGACCCTTGCTTCCCTCCTCCCCAGTTCACTAGCTTTATTTCCTATTTCAACAGAAAGCAGGAGGTCTTTATTAACATTTTATTTTTTATTTTTTTAATGAAAAACATTAAAAAGATAATGCTCCCATGCCATATATGTTACTTGTAACTAAAAGCTGCATTTTTTGAAATTTTCCAGCTATTATAGTATTCAATTTTACATAAACAGTTCTCCTCCCACTTACTGGAGATCAAGCTGTCCCCTAGGAGGACAATGACAGGGGTGGAAAATAAAGACACAAAGCTCCTTCCCAATATTCCACCTCAGTGTCAAACGCACAAGGATTGATCTGGTCCTTGGAATTCGCAGTAAGACAATGCTAATATGTCATACCAACCAGAAAGAACTGAATTCTGCAAATATAAAAGCAGTCTGTTATTTGAATGTTAGTCCTCTGAAGGTGAAAGTGAAATGTTAAAAATTTAAAGATTAACTGAAATGTTGTTTTTGCATCTTGTACTTCTGTCCAGGGCTGCACTGATGACCATGCTCAGAAATGCACTGAAACATGACAAGCTGGTTTAATTCACCCTTTGGCTTTGTGTCTGTATTCACTGCTAGTATCATGTTAACTTTACTTTCATAAGGAAATTATTAAATAAGCCTCGAATCTGCTGTACAGTTTACCTTTTTGTTTCTCCACGTCCATTTTTAAAAGGTGTACAATGAATAATTCAAATCATTCTCCTCTTTCATCTGTACCCTGGTCACTGGATGACCAACATCATTGAGAATTATCAAATATCTAATAATTTATATTCTTTCTTGTTCTTAGATGCAAAATTTTTAAGGAAATCAAAATTTTTAAGGAAAACTTTCATTACACAATGTAACAATGCTACTAGCACACTACAGATGTTGTATCACTTTACCACCACAATAGAGTCAGAGCCCATAAGGTTGATTTTTTTCAGAAATCACCTAATGTCAGAAGAGATTCAAACCACCCAGGAAAAATGATGCTATCTTTCAGGTCATAACATTAAAGTCAGCAATGCACAATCTCAGCTATTGTTCATTGTGGCGAATCACCACCACTTGAATGATTTACAACAGGTTGCTAATTGTGTGATAGCACATAAACACTGCTAGAAATGCCAGATACCCACCTGCTAGCAGTGTAAGTACATGTGCTTTCAAAGGAGAGCAATCATCACTCCTGGCCAACACCGAAGGCAAATATTTGGCTAGCAAGGCTCCTGCTCACTGGCATTAGTACTCACTGATAACAAATAAAGCATATCTACAGCAAAAATTTCCATTTAAATGACCGTTAAGAAGTCTGATGCAGTTAAACTGAGTTATGATGATTGCGAAACTGTAATGATACAAGAGTTAACAGGCCTATTATGAAGTGGCTGCGTGTTTGGGGAATGTTTGCCAGCAGGATTGTCAGGTCCCGTGAGTAGCATCACAATCAGAGGGATTTTTTTTTCTAGGGTAGCAGATTAAATCATGGATACTAAGAGAAACAACGAGGACAAAGAAAAAACTCCTTTTATTGTGTGCCAACTATAAAACAAAGCACTGAACTAGATACTTTCAAGTATATTATTTTGTTTAGTACTCTCCTTGATCCGATTAAGTGTTTTATTACTGCTAAGTTTTTTACACTTGAAGAAACAGAAGCTATAAAAGATTAACTCTGCCAGCATCACTTAAGAAGGGAAGGTAGGATTGGATCCTGAACACTTAAGGACCTGCAGCCACCCCAGCACTGCTGCCTGCCCTGGGACAGATCGTTTGATCTTTCTCAGAGTCTGTTTTCACATTTTACCATGAATTCTCAAGAGAGCTCCATGCAGATATTCACTACCAATCAGTTTTGGTATCTTCCTGCTTATTCTTTAATAAACACATTGTGAAGGACTGCTTAATCCAGACAAGGAACACCAATGTTCCAAAGGGGAAAGCACTAAAAACCAGGGTGGTCGGACACCTCCGCCCAGAGCAGAGAGTCAGGTCTCCATCTGCGCCCATGAGACATCTTCAGTGCTGGCCAATGAGTGAGGACGGTGTGATGTTCAGAACCATCACCGATCTGGTCTAACACGGTAGCAGTCATCAAGCAGGGATGTCGTGATGCCTGAAAGAATCCACATACATAAAGCACAACAGAGCCCGGCAGGTAGCCTGCTCAATAAACTGCCACTTAGTTTTATTATGATGGATGATGGATCTCCTCATCTATGAAATGGATCATTACATAATGCATCATAGATAATACGAATTGATATTATTTATGACACTATCTGTAACATGTTACAGACAGTATTAATGGCCAAGTAAAAGAATCTATGCTTACCATCAACATCCTATTTATTCAGAACATCAAATTCTGAATATGCATTATTTATATTTAGAACATTTACCTGAGTATTTTCAATTTGTTTCTCCATCATCTGTCTAGAAAATTCAGAATGATTTATCAATTTTCTTTTTTTTTTTTTTTTTTTTTTTTTTTTTTTTTTTGCGGCACCGGGGATCAAACTCACAACCTTGAGCTTGCCAGGCAGGCACATAGGCCACTGAGCTAAATCCCCAGCCTGATTTATCAATTTTCACAAGGTGACCAAAAATAATTCCTTTTTGAATCATGTCAACAAATAAGAGAGTTCAAAACAAGCTTGTTAATATTCTGTCCTCCTGGTCCAGAGGCAGAAAAGCAAAAAACATATCTTCTAAACAGTAGACATTCAATAAATAATTGATGTAAACCAAATGAATACAAAAGAACAAATAATTTTTTTTTTTAAAGAAGGCATGATCCCAGTTGCAGTATAACACAAAACCAGCTAGGAAAAAAAAAAATCCCAACTTTAATCCAGAACACAAAATCTGAGTAGAAATACGAAATTCTCCTAGGTTTATTTATGGGAACAAAAACCCTACAGAACAGGGCCACTGAGTAAACTTCACAGGGAAAGTGGACGCTATAGAGACCCTGGAGCAGGTAGCTCCTATCTGAGTGGGTCACCGCGCATGGAAAGGAGCTCTGCACACACCTCCCAGGTGAGCTGCCCAATCATCTGCTGAACCACTGACCCATAGAAGCAAAGGAGAAAGGGTGCAAGCTGCACACAGGGGCTGCTGCACTGCCCCACCAGGAGCTGCTTCTAGGAGCTGGGCAAGTCCTCTCCAGGGTCTCCAGCTTCAGTCCTGAGCACGCAAGTAGAACAGGACTAATCTGAATTAGTCAGCAGTCAATCCACCAGCACTTCTGGGAGCAGAAGGGGATGCTTTTAACACAGAGCCGAACCTATTTCTCTGCCTAGGGACATTTTCTTCCTTTGGAGTCTTTTCTCTTGCTTACTCTCGGCTGACACTGGCCACTTCTCTGCAGCCCGTTTCCTGACCTCCTCACTCCCTCCCCAGAGAGTCCCGCTGAGTGCTCCCCAGGAAGCAGCACCGGCCAGCGTGGCTTCTCTCCACGCCTTGCAGTGAAGTCCTCAGCCCACCTCCTTTAGTCACATTACCTCACTTGGAGAAGAAACCAGACAAGCACACACCAACTCGGGAAACCCAAGAATCCACTCTAAAGTCAGACGCCCCTAGCCTGCCTAGTGCTCACGGGAGCCCGAGCACATGTCTTGAGTCAGGAGGGAAGTTTTCTGCTGAGTCTCCAACCGCCTCATCCAGAGAGGGGACTGTACCTCACCTCTGCTCGGGGTACCCCATCGACCAAACACAGGAGCACTTTCCTCAGTTTGGATTTAAATGTTTTAATTCCTGCGGACACTGTCTTCTCTCTCTGAGGAAAACACTACACACATGTCCCTTCCACCTTCGCTCTCCACCACCCCCCAGGCTGATCATTTCCACTCAGGTGTCTTCAGATAAATTCAATTTTGGAAACGGAACAAAACAGGGTCATGAACCCAGCTGATAGGAATCTTGATGCTGGGCGATTTTCTTTTCACTTTCACAGCTGCTGGAAAGACAATCACTGGTCCAGCAAGTGCCCCATGAGCTGAGGCGCTGTGCTGAGCAGATCAGCGGCGACCTCACTGAATCCCAGCTGCTTGGCCCTAGGCACACCCTCAGTCACCCAGCTGGGGACCTGCTGTTCCCTGGAGCCCAGGGCTGTGCTGTGCTGCACCAGCCAGAACCTTCTCTCCAGAGAGCAACACTCCAGGGAGCTGCGTGTAGCTTACTAGCAAGTGCGCATGCTAGAATGGACCTTTCAAGATGTAAAAGTTGCCTGGTCGGAATCTTTATAAGGCACGTCACGTGAATGCCAAATCTATTCACCATGCTACACTGAAATCACTGTGTTCAGGACACCAGATGCATTCTGGAAGGTGTTTTAGACTCCTTGGATAGAAAACAGATCATCCTCAAAGACACTGGCTTCCATCAGAGCAGCAGATCCATGGGTTACAAGGAGAGTTCAGACCTCGGGCTGCATGCTCCCTGCTTACAGACCACCTGGTGCATTCTCTGCACACACCAGGATGCAAGAGCCTCAGGCCCTGCCGCGCCTCTACACAATCCCCACGGCCAGCTTCAAAAACACACACCAGTAATATGCTAAGTGTTCTCAGGCAGGGAGCACAAGAAATCTCCTGACTAATTTTAATACTAATTACTCCTTCCTTTCAAGGCAGAAGCGGCTGTTTTCGGTCTCGGCCAATTTTAGCGGCTGACCACTTTAGAAATCATTATTGTAAAATGCAGCTTTACGGATGACAGTTGTTCTTAATGACTCATCTCCAGCTGCACAGACTTCTGAAGATGGCAAACGGGAGCAAGCAGAAAGGTGGAAACCGAGAGTCTAATGAAGATCCGGCATTCAG
>RJWT010040555.1:0-12474 GCA_004365215.1 Cuniculus paca
CTGTTTTGGCGAGACTTCTCTGTTAGTGTTCCGTGAGTCTTAGCCTTTGGTATTCCAACACCAGTTCCCCAGGCCCCTCCCCACCTCTGAGAAGCACTGTGGTTCTAGCACCATACCCCTGCCCCAGCAGGGACAAAAGTTAGCACTGATGAGGATTCTGGGAGGGCCAGCCTGGTCACCCACTTCTAGATGGTGTCGCTAGTTGGTGTGTGAGTTTGGAGGACACTTCTGTTAGGACCACTGGATTTAGAAATAAAAGGAGGGAAAACTGAGCAAAGCCCTTGGCAGTCCTGTGTAAAGTCCTTGAGTACAGGGATCCTCAGGAGCCCACACAGATGGGGAACAAGGCTCGGTCCCTGTGACAGACTTTTAAACCCCAGGGCCAATTTGGAGGCAGACAAAGCCTGGAAGAGTATACACAGGTCCTGCACCTGAGATATGTATATATTTTTGGGCAGAGGGAGGGAGAAGTGTCCATCAAATTATTTTCTTGGTTTCGACATAAGAAAACATGCTCCTGTAAAATTTTCAAACGCTACAGAAACTAACTTAGAAAATAAAAGAGTTTATTTTTAATTTTACCTCAACCACTCTTCAGAGAGAACCACTATTGTTTGGTAGTGTTTTTCCAAATGTTCTCCAGTGTGCACGTGCCGTTAATTATAAAAATGGGCTTCTGATAGTGTTCTGATATAGTTTTAAAAAGGTATATATCCTGGACATTTCTATGTCAGCGCAAAAGCTCCATTTAGCTCTTACTGGTTGTTTAATACTCTACTGTAGATGTGACCATAATTTATTTTTTGGTTCCCTGATGACACACATTCCCCCTTCCTCCAATTTTCAGTATTTCAAAGAACTCTTTAATAGGCTTTCTCAGGCATATAGCTTTTTGCATGCATAGAACAGATTTTTTAAACATGGAGAATATATGGTTGGATGGATTTCTTACTTGGTCCTACGGGTGTCTGCTTGCTTCTGGAAGAGGACCCATTTTCTCCCCACATTCTTACTGGTTCCAGAGAGGTAGCAAAAAGCTAAGGCAATTCTTTTGTGAGCCACAATATGACTACTCACAGGTCATCAGTGGAGTTGGAGCCTGGTGGTGTCTGTCAGAACAACACAGGAAGACACGTGACCTCTGATCTCAACATCACTCAGTTGCCTGGGTTTTACAGAGTAAGAAATCTTGACAACAAAGTGATCAAGAAGCAGTAGAACAATAGTCCCAAACATGTAAAGAACATAGGGTGACATGTGAAGAGCTCCAGACCCCGTGTGGGTCATAGAGTGGCTTGGCTACCATTCCTGACCCCTGATGTTGCCTTTGAGAGATATCTGAACCTTTCCCATGCCTGGCCTTAGTGACCACAGAAGGGTCCGAGATGGTGTAGGGGACTGGGAGACCAGAGCCCTGGCCCCTCCTGCTTTGCTGTGTGATCTTGTGAAAAGAAGTTGCCTCTTTGTGCCCCAACCCCCTCTCTCCAAATACCTCCTTTCCTTTCTCCCCTCCAAGGCTAATGATAATTTTGAAAACAATCTCTAGTGGTCAAGGGCACTAGGATGGCTCCCCTTTTCCCTGTTTGGAATGGGCTGAGTAAGGGTCAGCACTTCCCACCGCTATCCTCTCTCTCCCTGGGACCCAGCTTTTCTCTAAGATCTCCTTGCGTCTGTTTAGTATGAGAGACCAGAATGAGTGAGGAGGCAGCTCCTTCTCTTAGTGGCTGTGATTAACTTGGCTTTGGAGCTCACTCCAGGGACCTGGTGAGCTGCGAGGGAGAGTTCTCCCAGAGGTCTTTAAGGTGGTGAGCAGCGAGACTCTCCGAGTTGGACAAAGCCCTCAGTTGCAAACAGAAGCTGGTGTAGGTCAGAGAGAGGCCCAGGCAGGCCTGGGAACGCCTCAGGTGATGGGGTGCTAGGCTTACCTATAGCCTTGGGGTGTGTAGAAGGGGAGGGCAGGGCACAGAGGATGTCAAAACCAAGGTACACAGCAAGGTGGCTCCAAACCTACTTCTGGATCCTTTAGTGGAATTGCAGTTGGCTGTCTGCACATTTTCCAGGTCAATAACCTTCCATCTCCAGCATGGAACCCTTTTTGTCTTCCTTTTCCTATAAGCTAAGGCTCTCGCCTTGGGACTTTCCTGAGGCTGTGACCCAAGAGGGCATGAGAAGTCTAGTAACGAGGCAGCAACCAGCGAGCATGAGCTTCTTCATAGAGGATCGGGGAGCCAGGGGACAGGGTCTCTGGGAAGTCCTTCAACATGCTTGGTCTCAAGGACCCATTTCTGGGGAAAGGAAGTGTCTACCGGCTCCAAGGCTGGGTCGCAGGTTCTTCTGTGGGCAAATGGGAGGGAGACCTCTACCTGATATCATAGAAAAAATCCCCTCTTCCAAGCCTGTCCTGAAATCCAAGTAGGGAAATAAGCACTGGCCAGTGGTCAGCGTCACCACTAGCTACACAACCTTGGGCAAGTCATTCCTTGCATCTGTTTCTTCATCCATACAAGGGGAATCTGTTCGGCAACCTCACAGCACAGGACCAGAAGGTGTGACTGTTTTGAAAAGTACAACATCTCAGATTGTACGTAACCGTAAGGATGTTCCTGATTACTGAGAGGGCTACTGAATGCCCTCATGCGAAAGGGGGAAAGTAGTATTGTGGAGTTCTCCATTTCTAGCTGACTCATCTAACAGGAGGCCAGTGGTATAACCTTGGCTGCTTGGTAACTTTCCTTGAATCCTGAGGTCTCTGGTGCAGATAAACAGGCAGGAGCATCCTTAGGGAACGGGCACGTCATGTGGAATACTAAGAGGCTACAATCCTATTACAGCCCTTTTCACCAAGGGAGTTTTGCACCAAGAGCTGAGGATTGGAAACACAACCCCCTTTGAGTCCCATTTTTCAGATCACACAATCTACCCACCTTGGAGCCAGAAACAAGGTCCCAACCCAAGTAACTAGATACCCAGGCCTCTCTGCCCTCCAGCTTTCTCAGTTGCCTCCAAGGAACCAAACTTCACCGCGAGCATCCCTAGACATTAACCCCTGCATCTCCACGGCACTCTGAGCGAAGCGTCTCTGTTTGGCCACCTCCACACCCTGATGAGGTGAGGCTGGGAGGAGGGAGGAACCCAGTAAATCACCACCCAGTGGCCTCTGCTTCCCATCACCCTCGATGTCAGTCCCAGGATAAACACCCTGATCCACCACCCTGCTGCTGGGTCTGAGACGCCAGGGTATTTTGGATGCCTGCTTAGCCAGGACCTTGGAGAGAGAAATTAGATTGCTTTTTTTTGAGTGATGGCGAAAGTCTCCAGTGACATTAGCAAGCTCTACAGGGGGGCTCCTTTTATGCCCAAGTGAGATCATCATAGTGCTAAGTGCTACCTCCCACAGCAATTCAGTACAGCCCTCATTTTTTGGCTTGGTCAATATCAAGACCACACTGAACCAAGTATTGGTCACTGGGGCATTTGAGATGGTGTCTTCCCTCTAGCCAGAGACAGAGTCACCAAAAGCATCCAGGATTATCATCAGGAGGGAGCAAGTCTGGGGCTGGCGTCCCACCACACCCATTGCTGACATGGTTAGAAAACCTGCTGCCCATGGGTTTGGGAGATGGAGAAAGCTAGCCCGAGGGAGTGTCAGGAACACTGCCCCCCCCATGCCATTCTTCACACCTGCTCCCAGCCAGCCAGCCTGGGGGGGGGGCAAGGGTTTCCCCCTCGGGCTGCCCAGCTCGCCCTAAGCTCCAGAATGGTGAGCGGGCTGAGGGGACACTCAAGAAAGAGGTCATCAGGGACCAGATGCGTGGGCTTCTGAGACCCGTGGCTGCAGCAGAGAAGGCTGGAAGTTACCTGAAGGGAAAGGTGGGGAAGGTGGCAGGGGGAACCGCGAGGACCCTTCCCCTGCCCGGGTCTCCTCTCTGGGGACACTCCTACTTGCTCAGAATGATAATGCAAAAGCCGGTGGGTTCTGGGCGCCCCACGCCAGGAGAGAAAAGTTACTGACACTTGTCACCAGAGCTGCTGGATGTCTCCCAAACTCAAGATCCCGACCCCAGCAAGCGCTGCGACCAGAACGCTCCCCGGGGGCAGATGCACACCTGCCTGCATCCCCTCTGTCCCTCCAACCGCAGCTCCCCTGGGGGCCCTTGGGCACGGAAGTTGGGAGCTGTACTGACCGTCTGCGTCAAAGTGCTTCCAGATTTCCAGGAACTGGGACGCCGTCAGCTCGGCCAGGTGCAGGTAAGGGGGCTGCTGCTGGGAGCCAGCCATGGCGAGCCTCTCGGAGACCTCAGCCAGCACAGCGCTGTCGCTCGGTGCCGCTCGGCTCTGCCACTCGCGCTGGGGCCGCGCGCCTCGCTGCCTTTATATGCGGTCCTGGGGTTGCGCCGCGCCCGGATGCCGGCAGGGGGCGCGCGCGCTCAGGGAATCGCACTGGGGCGCGGCACGACTGAGGTGTGGGGGTGCGGAGGGGACTCGGCCAAGAGTCCTGGGGTCAGCATGTATGTGCTGAGGTTCCTCTGCACACACTAGGGACACCCGGAGGTCTTTCGATGGAAACGAGGAGAGGCCGCCCTTCCTAGCCTTCCCTCTCTCGCTGACCATCTTGAGTACAACCACCGCTAGCATCAGCAGTAACAGTAATCACAGTAGCAACAAGGACACCGCGCTAAACTGGGATGACATTTCAACCCCAGGCTTCGGAGTCCACTAGCTCTCGCTCGTGCCGCTTCTCATCTGCCCTTTCCACAGCAGGAAGCGCAGGGACCACTTTTCTAAGGCAAGACTTGAACTGTTTAAATGACTTGCACAGTAAATAAGTGACAGAGCTGGAATTTGAACCCAGCACCCTTTTCATGCTCGCATGGCTCCTAAAGGGAGCCCAGACTTCCGCAGAAGCCAAGAGAGCTCAAAGCTTTGCTGGGGGCAGCTGGAATCAGTGAGGAGACAGATGGGCAAGGGTCTTGACTTATCCCTCATCTGAGTACCTTCCTCCATCTCAGTCTGGTTCCGTCTCAGCCTGGGCATTTGTCCAGGGGATGGCAGAGCCAGCCTTGACAGTACCATTCTTGACCACGCCCACCTAGGGACACAGGGAATTTGCCTACCCCAGGGGATAGAAAATGTCCAGCCCTGACCTACAGATCCGCTGAGCCGGTCTCAGGAAAATAGCAGCAGCACATCCTAAGCAGTGGCAGAGGCAGGGAGTGGGCCGGGCTCCTCCCTGTTCTCTGGTGCTGGGAGCCTTGGGGGTCTGTGCTGGCCTGTGGACATCTGGTCCCCTGAGTGACAGCACTGCCCCTCTTTTCTCCCCTCTCCCCCACTGAGTGCTGCGCCACCAACCCGTGCTCATTAACAAGTGCTGATGAGTGTGAGCTGAGCTGCTTTCCAAGGGACAGAGAAAGGGAAGGAGGTAAGCGAGAATCAAAAGCAGGTCGCTAGGTGAGAGGGGACCAAGGCGGAGGCAGAGGGAGGAGGTTGAACAAGCCGGAGTGCAGCTTCCAAAGCTACTTGGGTTTTGCCCAGGACAAATGTGCTCAGAATTATTACTTGCAGGAAGTCTAGGAGAGAGGAGTCAGAAGAAGCTGGCTTTGGAGGCCTCTATGCACCGTGCCCCCTTGCTGCCAAGGGAGGACCTAGGCTGAGAAATTCACCAAAGCTGCCAGCGTCCCTGGGCAGCCTCTGTGGAGGGAGGGTGGCTCACCAGTCAAGTAGGCTCTCTAGTATCAGGCTGCTTCATCTGAACCCCAGAATAAGCTAAGCTGTGTGACTGCTGATGAATTACATAATTTGTCTGTGCCTCAGGTTTTCTCCTCTACAAAATGGGAATGTGGGTGTCTACCTCTAAGAATTGATGATTAAATGAGCTCATGGCACCTGTGATCAGTGGTGAGCTCGGCTAGAAATTCCTGGGTAGCTTCCAGCTCTGGGAAGGGCTGAGGCAGATGCTGTCTCGGAACCCAGGGTCCTGAGCTGTGGGGCACAGCCCTTCAAAGGGCCAGGCTCAGTTCTGCCGCTCTGACACCTGTTTCTTGGGCTCCTCCATCTCACTTCCTGCCACTCCTCTGTCCAAGTCTGAGGGTGAGGCTGCTTATCCCCCCAGTGCGACCCAAACCCAGTGTACTGCTGCCTACTTCCCAGAGCTCCCTAGGTCTGGGTGACACCTGCAGGGCAACCACTGTGACCTGCACACTCTGCAATGGGACAGTCCCACATCATTCATTTTGTTAGACACTTATTTCTTTTCTTTTTTCTTTCTTTCTTTTTTTTGTATCAGGAATTGAACTCAGGACCTTGTGTTTGCCAGGCAGACACTTGTGGCACTGAGCTAGATACCCGGCCCATCATTCATTTTGAATGCATCCCTGGAGTTTGTTTCTGGGGACCCATCCCTGCCTCCCAGACATGCACCCAAGGAGGGGCTGAAGAGCTCACACAATCCCCTTGTCCCTGTGCCCAACCTGAGTGCTATCATCATGTTTAGGAGTTACAAGTCCCTGCCACAGATAGTGGCAGCTTTAAAACCTACCCACTGGTGAAGAGGCCTGGCCAGCTGTAGGACCCCGTTGAACCTCAGTGAAAATGGAGGTAATAATAACACTAGTTTCACTAAGTCAGTGTTAAGGACCAAAAATGATGTAGTCAAGGGGTCCCTGGCAAGAAGACTGGCTGCCCTAAGTGCTTAATGAAAAGGTGGGTACTATCAAGGACACAGGCCATGGAAGGAATTTCCTTATTGTTCAGAAGGAGTGATACTTGGTCCACAAGTGACAACTCCTGAGTCAGTCACCTGCTGTCTGCCAGGCTGGCTCACCCATCCTCCATCTCAGCTGAGGCCATGAACTCTAGAAGTGGAAGCCTGAGCCCTGAACTACTTCCTATAGGGGTCCTTGGAAGCCAGAAAACTCCTGCAGGGCCTAGGAGTGCTGCAGGAAGGGGCACTGTGGGCCACCTGGTCCCTGGTGGGCTGAGCCAAGCAGAAATCTGGAGTCTGGGTCCACGTGAAGGCAGCTGCGGCTTGCTTCTGACTGAAAGCTTCTTTCAGCTGTCTGAAGGTCTGCAGAAGCTGCCCAGACTGTTCTGTCTTGAGTCTGCAAGGAAGCTGGGGTGACCGCAGTCTTCTGCAGTCCTTGGAAGTTGCAGTGGCTCCTGGGAAAGATGCATGGAGCGCAGACCAGGGTCAGAAGAGGGCGTGCGTGGGTGGTGTTGAGCCATGGGGCTGGAAACTGCTCCATGCAGACCTTTGCTCAACCCTGTGGAAGCCCTCTACTCCCAACTAAATCCATTTTCTGGTGCCATAACAAAATACCTAGGTCAGGCAATTCATCTGGAATAGAGATGATTTAGGTTGTGGTTCTAGAGGCTGGAAAGTTCCATAGCATGGCACTGTGGGAACCTCTTGTGGTATCATGTCATGGCCAAGGGCATCACATAGCCCGACAGACCTCTGGTTTTTTTGGGGGCGGGGACACAGAATCTTGCTACGTAGCCCAAGGTAATCTTGAATTTTGTAATCCTCCTGCCTCAGCTTCCTGAGTGCTGGGATTACAGATGTACACCACCACATCTGGCTCATCCTTCTTCTTCATAAGCTAATTCCATCACAGGGTCCCCATCCTCCCCATCATCGAGCCTTAATCACCTCTTGAAAGCCTACCACCAAATGACATCAACATATGAATTCTAATCAGATTCCCCACCCTATTAAGCTCTCACAATGGCAAATTCCAACATATAAATTTGGGGACAGACACATTCAAACCACTGCACCCCCCACCCCGAGACCAGCAGCAGTAACCAGAACTGATGTTAGTGGTAGTGACATCCAGGATGGTTTTCCATGCATTTGCAGAGAGCTCCCATGGTTCCTTCTTTGCTTGGTCCTCACCTCAGCCTATCAAGGGCACAGTGCAAGAACTGGGCCCATTTTAAAGCTAAGGAAACCCAGGTTCAGAGAGAGAGAGAGTAACACCCAACCAAGACCTGGCAGGGGCAGGATATTGAGATCACTTTGGCTCCTCCTGTTTCCAGAGCATATGCGCTCCCTGCGAACAGGTGCCAAGCTTCTGGGAAGTAGCTATAAGGTTGTCCTCAGACCTCGGCTTCTAGCACCACAGGGTCCCTGCCAGTGGCAGGAGTGATAGCATGTGAACTGTTTCCGTGATGTCTGCTGGTTCTCTGACAGCTGGCTTCTACCCTCTCCAGAAGGAGAGCTGGGCACCACCCTCTCCTTGGCCTCCCAGCCCACCAGCAGCTCCCTGGATGCTACCAGCCAACATGAGGGCTTAGTAAGATGACCTGCCCAGATGGCCCTCTTCTCTGGACCCACAGAGTCATTTCCTAGGAAGATAGGAAGGCCTGAGGATGGACTGTGATATGGTGAAACCAAAAATTAGAAGACAAACAACTTTGCAGCCAGTTTTCACCAGGCTGCAGTAATTGGCAGACATCCTCAGAGCACCTGGTGTTATTCTGGAACTCATCAAAGGAAAAATCAGAAGCCCAACCTGGTTCCTCCCTCTTCCTGCAAATGTTTCTTTCAGATATTGCTTCTTCGGTCTTTATAATGGTCAGGCTTGGCTACTGGGGTGCCAGAGATCTGGCCTTGCTTCCTAGAAAGGAGGATGAAAGGGATGCAGGAGCCCAGCAGTTTCCATGGAAACAGATCGTGGTGGTGGGGAGAATAGCGTCCAGAGGAGCCCAGAGGTAGGAGCAGGACTTTGAGTTACTTGGTCTAAAGCTTGAGATCTGTGGGCAAAATACCTCCCTGTGGACAAGAGATTTGGGTCGCCAGGATAGCAACAGGAGGTAGAATGGCAGCAGTGGGGGGCTGTTGAGTGACCTCTCACTCAACAAGCAGGGACACAGAGTCTAAGAGCTCAGGCTGCAGAACCATGCAGGTCCCTTTCAGCTCCTAGATCTGCTGCTTTCCAGCAGTTCTGCTACCTGTTGACCGTGGGGCTCTGAACGAGGCATCTGCCCTCTCTGAGCTTTGATTTCCTCACTGGTAAAATGCAAATTATCCTTGTTAGTGCCTCAGAAGTTTTTGTGAGCAGTAAGGGAGCTGATGCATAGAAAGGGTGATGCAGAGACCTGGAGTATATGAAGCAGAGGTTCTTACAAGTGAAAAAACTAAAGGGAAGTAAAGGGGAGTCCAATCTAACTGGTGTGGCCCATCCCCACCCGCCGAAGTAACTGGTTCATTTTCCAGAATTTGAAGGAGCTTCTGAGTTCCCTCTGTATTTTCAGAGGGTCTAGCATGCATCCATGAGGTCTGGAATTGCTGTAGCATTGAGTGAAGAAAGTGGGTAGAGGTGAGAGAGGCACAGAGTGGAGTCTGAGGATGAAGCCTGTTATGGTTTGTATTTAGATGTCCTCCACAAAGCTTTGTGGGCTCTTAGGTGGGGTTTTTCAGAGGTGGCTGGATCTAGGGTGTGTGGTGGATTAAAGCCGTGTAAATATGGATTAAGGATGTGATAACTAAATTAGTCTACTGATTGGTTTAGATAATTCCAGGTGTGGATAATGGAAAGTCCCACCCTGAGTGTGAATGGCACCACTTAAAAGGTTTGTAGCCTGAATAGGGTAAAAGGGAAAGGTAGATTTGCTATTGCTGCTTTCTGAGCCATGGACTGTTTCTCTTCTGCAATTCCCCTCTCCCATGCCACCCTGCCTTGGAGCCAGCCAACTTTGGACTGAAATTTCTACAAACTCTCCTCCTTTAACTTGTGGGTGTTGGCCATTTTATTTCAGCAATGGGAAAAGTAACTAAGACAAATTCATTATTCCAAAAGGTTGGACAGGCAGACTGTAAGACTTGGGGTCAGAAATGATATTTGAACTGCTCCATCAAGCTGTGCCTCAAGTACACCAGAACTTTACTATTATGAACAAATATATACTCATTAGCAGTCTTCAAACTCTTAAATGAAATTGATAGGAGCACTTCCAAACTTGTTCCTGGAAGTTAGTCTTTCCTTGATTCCAATACCGGACAAATACACAACTAAAAAAGAAAGCTACAGGCCAATCTCTTCAATTAACATAGACACAAAAATCCTCAACAAGATCCTGGCAAACAGAATGCAACAAACCATTGAAAAGATCATACATCATGACCAACTGGACTTCATCCCAGGGATGCAAGGATGGTTCAACATACACAAGCCAATAAATGTAATACATCACATAAAAAGAAGCAAGAACAAAAATCGCATGATCATTTCAATAGAAGCAGAAAAAACCATTGACAAAATCCAACATCCATTTATGAGAAAAATTCTGAAGAATATAGGTATAGAAGGACCTTATCTCAATCTGGTAAAGCCCTTCACAACAAACTAATGCCCAACATCAAATAAATTGAGAAAAAACTGAAATCTTTCCCTCTAAAATCAGGAACAAGACAAGAATGTCCACTATCACCACTCCTGTTCAGTATAGTACAATAGAGTATAGTCCTATAGTAGTATAGAGCAATTAGGCAATAGAAAGAAATAAAAGGGATGTGTTTAGGAAAAGAAGTCAAATTGCCATTATTTTCAGATTATATGATCCTTTAGATAGAAGTCCCAAAAAATTTCAACAAAAGACTCCTAGAATTAATAATAGAATTCAGTGATTTAGCAAGATACAAAATCAACACACAAAAATCAATAGTGTTCTTGTACACCAATAATGAAGCCATCAAGAAAGAAATTAGAAAAATAATACCATTCACAATAACATCTAGAAAAAGTAAATACTTTGGAATTAACCTAACAAAAGAAGAGAAAGACTTCTAAAATGAAAACTACAGTACTCCTAGAAGGAGATTGAAGAGGACATAAGAAAGGGAAAGCTATCCCTTCTTCCTGGATAAGCAGGAAAAATGCGGTCAAAATGACCATGCTACCAAAACTGATATACAAATTTAGTGCAATTCTAATCAAAATACCAACAGAATTCCTCACAGAACTAGAGAAAACAGTCCTAAAATTCATGTGGAACCAGAAGAGACCCAGAATAGCAAAGCAATCCTGGGTAACAAGAGTAACTCAAGAAGCAACACAATCCCAGATTTGAAGTTATGTTACAAAACTACGGTGATTAAAAACAGCACAAAAACAGGGACGAGGGCCAGTGGAAGTTAACAGAGGATTCAGAACAACTCCAGACACATTCAGCATTCTGATCTTTGACAAAGTGTCCAAAAACACACCCAGAGGAAAGATAACCTCTTCAGCAAATGGTGCTGGGAAAACTGGCTATCCACAAGCAGGAGACTGAATCTAGACTCTTATCTCTCACCATGTACTAACCTAAAGTCAAAATCGATCAAAGATTAAAAAGTAAAACAGAAGCACAATCTGCTGGAAGATAAAATAGGTAAAGCTATTGAAGACATAGGCATAGATGAGAACTTTCTGAATAGAACCTCAGTTGCCAAGAACTAGCACCAAGAATCAACAAATGGAATTATATCAAATTAAAAGTATTTGCAGAGCAAAGGAAAAACCCAACAGTGTGAAGAAACCACCCATAGGAAAAGCATTTTTCACCAGCTATTCTTTGGACAGAGGACTAATATCCACAATATATGAAGACCAAAAATCTAGACCTTCCTTAAATAAAAGACCCAGTAAAAAAAAAAATGGGCAATTGAAATGAACAGACACTTCTCAGAAGTACAAATGCCCCCCCATACATGAAGAAATGCTCAACATCGCTGGCCATCAGAGAAATGCAAATTAAAACAATACTGAGATTCCATTTTACCCCAGAAATAATGACCATCATCAAGAAATCAAACAGTAACAAATGCTGGTAAGGCTACGGGGTGGCTACATAAACTAGTACCACCATTATGGATACCATGTGAGATTCCTCAAAAAAACTAAAACTAGAAATTCCATTTAATTCAGCCATCCCCCCACTAGTTATTTTCTGGAAAGAGTTGAAGACATCATATTACAGTGATACATGCATATCCGTGTTTATAGCAGCATAACTCACAATAGCTAAATCTAGGAAGCAACCTTTATGCCCATCAATAGAGTATTTTTAAAAGTGTTTTTATATACAATGGAGTACTACTCTGCTATGAAGAAGGATAAATTTCAGTCATTTATAGGAAAGTGAATGCACCTTGAGATCATAATGTTTCAGTAAGTGGAATAAATCAGACACATAAGCTTAAATATTGTACGGTTTCTCTCGTGAGAATTCCAAAATATGAATAAATGAAAGAGTAGAATAAAGATAGATAATAAGAAGCAGGGACATAGATCTTTTGCAAATGGGCAGGGGACCAAGAGATAGAGGGAAGTGGGGGTGGGGAGGAAAGAGGACATTAAAAACAAACAGAATGTTATGTATATGTACCAACTCCTCATGAGTAATATGATCATTATGTACGGCAAACATGTACTAATAAAACTAAAAATTAAAAAATATATTTACTCATTAGCATTTAAACCTCTTAATGGC
>RJWT010040556.1:0-12478 GCA_004365215.1 Cuniculus paca
AAGGAAAGATACGGCATTTCTATACAATGGAAAGCTACTCAGTTATAAAGAAAGATAACCTTGAGTCTCTTGTAGGTAAACGGATACAACTTGAGAGCATGCTCATGGGTGAAAAGGTTCAGAGTCACATGGATGAACATTGTATTGTCTCCCTAGTATAAGAAACAGTGGAAATTTGTAGGATCCAAAATACAAAATAGAGGTCGTGAAGGTGAAAGGGGAGGAGATGTCTCCAGGGGGAAGGCAATGGCCATTGTTAATCTATAATTCTGTTTTGAAGCCCTGTATTGTTCTCATGGTTCAGTTTAGCTTGGTTTTATTGTTTAGTTATGTTTGATTTTATTATATTTGATGGCATGGACAGCAATTGCAAAAATAACAAAATGGGTTATAGCAGTCATTTTTGATTTCCTATTTTCTTGTTCCAAAGCCTTTATTGCTTTACTTGTTTTCTTTTGATTGATTTTATTCTACTTTGCTTTGTTTGATTTTGTTATGTGTGATGGTATAAGCAGCTACTTTGAAGATAAGATGCATCATGGTAGCCTCTGTTGTATTCCTACAGTCTTGTTTGAAGTCCTGTATTGCTTTCATTGTCTTCCTTTGATTGGTTTTATTGTATTCTGTTTTATTTGATTGTATTATACCTGAAGGTATGGGCAGTTATTTTGAAGATAACAAGAGACATTCTGGTAGCCATTATTGATTTCCTTTCATCTTGTTTTGAAGTCTTGTATTATGTTCATTGTTTTGTTTTGATTGACTATTCTATTTTGTTTTATTTATTTTTATTATATCTGATGATATAAACAGGTACTTTGAAGATAACAACATGCATGATGGTAACCACTGTGGTATTTCAACTGCCTTGTTTTGAAGTCCTGTATTGCTTTCACGGTTTTGTTTTGATTGGTTTTATTCTATTTTGTTGTGTTTGATTTTAATATGCCAGGTGGTATGGGAAGTTATTTTGAAGATAGCAAGGGACAATATGGTAACCATTGTTGGTTTATTTTTATTTTGTTTTGAAGTCTGGTGTCACATTGTTTGTTTGTTTTGATTGAATATTCTATTTTATTTTGTATTTGTTTTATTCTCTTAAAAAAAAACCAAACAGAATCAGAACATTGTCTTTAGAAGTTGAAGAGTCAGCCGGGCGTGGTGGCTTACTCTTGTAATCCCAGCACTCGGGAGGCTGAGACAGGCGGATTGTTGTGAGTTCGAGATCAGCCTGAACTACAAAGTGAGCTCAAGGCCAGCCTGAACCGCATAATGAGACCCTGTCTCAAAAAACAGGGCTGGGGATCTAGCTTAGCGGTCTAAGCACCTGCCGGGCAAGTGCAAGGTCATTAGTTCAATCCCCAGTGCCGCAAAAAAAAAAGAAGTTGAAGAATCACTGGATCAGGAACATAAGCTGGACAGATCCTAAATATATACAGTCTCACTTGAGGTTAGTCAAGATGTCTTGGCTGGAGAATGTAGAGCTGATAATAAATCATGCCTAAATTTTACTGAAGCTGAAATACTGTATCAGAGATAGAATAGTAGAATTATCCTAAAATACTGAAGATTAATTTATTAGAAGTAGTTACTTCCATTTCAACAATTTATAATGGAGTGCCAAAAAAGAAAAATAAAAAAATACTGCTGAAACCTTTACAGAAAATAGCAAAAATGTGTATGTATAATATTTCATAGAGGAAAGGCTACTTTTATAGTTATTGGAATAGGACAAATATTCACTGCTGCTTCTAACATCTTTTATCCAGTCTTTTATTAAACTAGTTAGAATCTAGTTACAATTCTTTTGTCTAGGCTCATATTCTTAAATACTGTGAATAAATGATTATAGTGTTTTACCTGTACATTGCTACACACTAGTATATGAATGTATGTGTGTTTTAAATCACTAGTCATATTAGTTAAATGGAAATTAATTGTATATTATCATGTGAGTGAAATATATTTCTTTGTATATCTGAGATAACATTTTCAATAATTTAAATCAGTGTCACAGTGAAAGTTAAAAAGAATTGATATCTTAAATGTTCATTTTGCACAAACTTTTATTTCATAAAGGTTTATTAGCATTCCTGGGTTTTATCAGTCTGATATTAAGTTTTTGCACTTATATTCTATCTAAAAAGTAATATGATCTCCATTTTAATATGAGGGACAGAAGGGTTCACAGAGGTGTAAATTGCGCAGGGCAGGTAATGAGTTATTTGAGTAACAGGTGTGGTTGAAAGCCAAATCTACACTCTTCATCCAAGGCAGTTGTTCTTTTTTTCTCTCCTGAGCTACCTATCACTTCTCATGTCCTTTCATTTTTCCAAAGGCTACTGCATAGACACTTGTAATTACTTTCAGGATTGTTGTGTAAACATAATAAAAGGCAACTGGTAAATATAGCTTATTTATATAAATAATGATAGGAGACTTTATGTCTTAATATGTGACCCAGAAAATGAATTGTGAAAAGCTAATGATGAGCATTTTATATCACACAAAGTTATGAGTACAACCACTATGGAAATCAGTATGGAGATTCTTCAAAAAACTAAAAGTAGAAATTCCATTTGACCCAAATATTCCCTTTCTAGATAGCTTCCCAAGAGCATTGAAGACATCATATTACAGTGATACACACCCCAAGTTTATAGAAGTACAGTTCTTAATAGTTAAATCTTGAATGCAGCCTATATCTCCACTAATAGATGAATAGATAAAGAATATGTGGTATTTATATACAATGGAGTACTACTTTATCATAAAGAATAATAAACATGTCACTTGTAGGAAAATGGGTGCATCTTGAGACCATAATGTTAAATAAAAAAAAATCAGACATACAAGCTTAAATTTTTCCAGGTTTCTCTTATAGGAAAAGCCCAAAATATGAATGATGAGCAAAATAAAAGACAGATAATAAGAAGTAGGGTGAAAGATCTTTCTCAAATGGGAAGGAGATGGAGGAGGAAGAGAAAGGGAAGGTGAGCAAAAAAGAATCAAGATGTGTGATATATATATATATATATATATATATATATATATATATATATATACCAATTGCTCACAAGGAGTATAATCATAATGTATCACAAACATGTACTAATAAGAAAGTAAAGTTGATGATACTGTTGAAGAAGAAGCACTGGATCCTTCCTTTAGCATCAGCGCAGGCCATGAGGACACTGAGACAGCCTGGCATGAACTGCAGCATGGCCATGCCATTAATCAGCTCAAAGCTTTGTTGCGCCAACAAGCAAGCAAGGAAAATGAGATATCTCCATGAAAAAGATGAAAAATGTCCTCTTTGAGGGCATCAGGATATGAGGAAACCAACATGCCTACTGTGTACAACCTTGTTCCTATCATTAATGACCAATCTCAATATATTCTTCATTTAGAGTCAGAAGTCAAGTTCTGCAAGATAAAATTATTAGTATATAGGTTTTCTGAGATTACAAATAAAGTCAAAATAATCATTATTATGCCAACCCTCGAGGCATAAGTCTGAGTACAGCAGATCCACCCTTTACTCTTGTATGGTAAATTTGTGCTTTAACTTTATAGTAGCTGGTTGTGTGTCTCAGTACCTTTCACTGAGGCATACAGGAAGCAATCTATGTACTTACCCACCTGGTATGACAAATGGCAAGGGCTGTGAACATATACAAAAGTGTCAAAACAGGATTTGAACCCATCTTTATGCCCAGCTAACTGGTTTTGCATATGTTTATCTGAGCATCACAGAGGGTCCAGGAGACCCATGCCACTTTAGGATTTGTTTTTACAAAAAAGTTTTATTTTTATTTTTCTTGTAGAAGTATCTCAGTTCAGTACAATGGCACATGAAAAATCAGATTTTCTTGTTTTGGAGAAGGTCAAAGTAAATTATCAGATTACTCATACATAGATGGTGAAGATGATCCATCATGGTAAAATACATGCTTTCATAACAGAAGAGTGCTGTGGTGATGATGATGATGATGATGGTGGTGGAGGTGGTGGTGGTGGTGGTGGCAGAGGCTTTGACATTGGCCATGTGAGCAAAAGTTCCTGTGACAGTGAAATGGAGAACAAACTGACTGATACAGACCCAGGGAGTGCAGACCTCTTTGACTAAGACGATTAAAAAAAAAACAAAAACAGAAATGTGAGAGCATATTTGACTAGTTGAAATGTTGTGAAATGGCCACAAAACCAAATGGAACCAAGCACTGTTAGAACTAGGTCCAAAAATATAGTGAAGGTCTTGGCATGGGTGAAACATAATGGATAGAATGCCAGCACTCCCATTCAGTATTGGAAATTGTAACAGATGAAATGCTACAAGATGCTGTGAAATACACAAAAGGTGAAATGCAAGTAAAACTTTCTGTATGCACCCATAGCCATATTCAAAAATGTATTTATTAGGACACCACACTAGCTTTACTGAAAGCATTCATGAGTCAGCTGTACTTCTTATGGTGATTGCAGGAATGTAAGACTTATGGAAAAGCAATGGGTCAAAATATGGCATTAAAATGTATGCCTTTGTAGATGTGAAGACTTATTATGTTTTCAATTAAGACATTTATCCTGGAACTCAGCCATCAAATCCTAATTTGATGTTAGTGGTCTCAATTTTGAGGTCTCTCAATTTTAAATTTCAGAAGTGTTTTAGGCTGAGATTTCTCTGTAATCTGCTTCCAACTGATCTTTGTCTTTTAGTAAGTCAAGACTGCTGATAGTCCAAATATATATTCTTCCTCTCCTTCATAGTAATAGGAGCCTTGTTTTTAGCTGAATATTTGAACACATAAAATAAGAATTATATTCTAAAGTTTTTATTGTTTAAACACAACCAAATAAGTAAGACTGGCCAATGAGATGTAAGCAGATGTGTATGTAGTGTTTTTTAGCTGCTTTCCTCCATCAGTAGCTTCTTTTTGGACACTTCATGGAAATGAAGATGTGAAGGCTGGAGATCTAGTGACACTTTGGACCATGAAGATGACTGGGATGCCATGTGGCTACAGGGAGTTTAAGATGATGAAGACTTTGTGTATTAGAGCATACTTTCCATGAAGTTTGTATGTGATCTTTTACATGAGACAGTATCTATATTTTATCTTTCACTTATATTTCTGTAATTTTGGATCTACTACTTACAAATTAAATTCTAATTCATGCTAAAGGGTAGTTTACAGTATACTGAAAGTCTCCTTTGTATTTTTAATAACAGGTATGTATTTAAAAATTATTTTGCTTGTGATGTTTTTCCTTATAGGAAGGGTGATTGTAGATATGCTGTGTCTTTTGGAATAGAAGTTTATTTACTCATTTCTGCATTTTGTATTTTTAGGAACTCTATATATTAAGCAAATTTGTTTTATGTTTACCATATATGTCACTAGTATTTCTCTCTTTTGTATTTTGCATGTTCCTTTCTTGTTTAAATTTTTTTCACAAATGTTTTAATTTTAAAAAAATTAATTTTATTGGTGCATTTTGACATACATAATAATTACATTCATCATAGGGAATTTGTTCCTTTGCATAATATATTTTAATCCTTTTTTCTCCCATTCTCCTCCCATCTCTTCAAACCTTCTTTCCCTCACCATTTACAAAACTTTGTTTCTATTGTTTTCCTTCTATTATTTTAATTGTTTTATTGCTATGCCCTTCTTTCCCCTCTCTTTCCACCCTCCCATGTTCCCCTTCCCATTTGAATATTTTCTTCCTACTTTCCCAGATCTATCATTCATTTTGGTTCTTATCTATCTTTTAGGTTTCTCACACAAGGAAAACAATGTGATATTTAAACTCATGTGCCTGATTTATTTCACTTAAAAGTTATATTCTCAAGGTACATTCATTTACCTAAAAATGTCTCATGCTTATCATTCTTTATGGCATAGTAGTATTTCATTGTATCTAAACACCACATTTTCTTTATCCCTTCAGGAGACATGTATCGTTTCCAAGATTTAGCTATTACAAATTGTGCCATTATAAATATGGATAGTCATATGTCATTGTGATATGATTCTTTTTAACTCTTTCAGGAAGTACCTAGAAAGGGATCAACTGGGTGAAATGAAACCTCTAGTATTAGTTTTTAAGGCATCTACATACCGATTCCCATAGCAGTTTTATCAGTTTACACCCCACCAACCATGGAGAAGGCTCCCTTTCCCACAGCCTCACTAGCATTTGTTGTTGGTTTCTTGATCCTGGCCACTCTTTCTGGAGTGAGATGGAATCTCGGTGTTGTTTTAATTTGCATTTCTTGAGTGACCAGTGATGTTGAGTATTTTTTTCCATATATTTATTTGGTGTTTATACTTCTTCATTTGAGAAATGTTTATAGATTTCAGATACCTTTTTTGGATTAGGTCTTTAAATTGGGATGGTCTGACTTTTTTTTTTTTTTAGCACTTTATGTATTCTAGACATTAGTTCTTTGAGGAATAGCTGTAAAATTTTTCCCATTCTGTAGGTTGTCTCTTCACTTTGTTGGTGGTTTCCTTTCCTGTGCAAAATTGTTATTATTATTATTATTTTTTTTTTTTGCAGCACCGGGAATTGAACTCATGACCTTGTGCTTGCCGGGCAGGCACTTAGACCACTGAGCTAGATCCCCAGCCCTGGTGTTTTTGAGACAGGGTCTCACTATACCATTCAGGCTGGCTTTGAGCTCACTTGGTAGCCCAGGCTGGTCTTGAACTCACAACGATCTGCCTGTCTCAGCCTCCCGAGTGCTGGGATTACAGGCGTGAGCCACCACGCCTGGCTGCAAAATTTTTTTTAATATAATGAGATCCCAGTTGTGGACTCTTTGTAATATTTCCTGTGAGATCAGGGTTTTGTTCACAAAATCTTTGCCTACACACGTGTCTTCAAAATTTTATTTTATCTTCCTATTTTATCTTCCAGCAGAATAAGTGTCTATGCTTTAATATTTAGATCTTTGATGCGGTTTGATTTTAGTGCAATGCATGATGTGAGACATGGCTCTAATTTTAGTCTTTTGCATGTGAGAAGCCTGTATTTCCAGTACCATTTATTAAAGAGGCTAACTTTCTTCCAGTGAAAATGTTTGGCCTCTTGGTCAAAGATAAGGTGGCTGTGTGTGTTTGGAGTTGTTTCTGGATATTGTATTCTGTTTCATTCATCCTTGGGTCTATTTTTCTCTCAGTACCATGCTGGTTTTTTTTGTTTTTAAATCACAGTAGCTTTCTACTATAATTTCAAGTTGAGATTGTGATGGTCCCTACCTTGTCTTTGTTTCCTAGAATTACTTTTGCTATTCTAGGTCTCTACTGGTTCCATATGAGTTTTAGTACTGATTTCTCTGTACTGTAATGCATGATATTGGTATTTTCATTGACATCACATTAAATCTATATGAAAGTTTTGGAAATATGATCATTTTCACTATATTGTTTCTGCAAATCCAAGAACAAGGGCTATCTTTCCATTTTCTTATATCCTTTTCAATATCCTTTCTTAGGGTACTGTAGTTTTCAATGTGAAGGTCTTTTCTTCCTTCATTAGATTGATTCTTAAGTATTTGTGAAAGGTATTGCTTCCCTAATTTCTCTCAGTGAGTTTGTTATTTGTGTACAGAAATGATCTTGATTTTCGAGTGTTGACTTTGTATCTTGCTATGCTTCCAAATTAGATTATTAAATCTAGAACTCTTTTGGTGGAGTTTTTGGTGTGTTCTATGTAAAGTATCATTCATCTACAAATAATGATAATTTACCTTCTTCCTTTTCTATCCTTATTCCTTTCATTTCTGTCTCTTGTCTAGCTGCTCTGGCTAATGTTCCCAGAAATATATTGAATAGGATTGATGATAGTGGGCATCTTTGTCTTGTTTGATTGCGGAGTGAAAGTTTTCAGTTTTTGACTATTTAGTATGATGTTGGCTGGTTTTTTTTGTTTTTTTGTTTTTCATAGATTGAGATAAAGACCTTCTATTCTATCTGGACTTTGTGAAATGCTTTTCTGAATCTAGTGAGATGATCATGTGGTTTCTGTCCTTGGTTCTGTTAATGTGATGTATTACATTTAATAACATGTATATGTTGAACTATCCCTGCATCCCCAGAATGAATCCTACTTGGTCATGGTGTGCAATCTTCTTGCTAATTTGCTGCATTCTGTTTGGCAGTATCTTACCGAAGATTTCTGTGTCTATCTTCATTAAAGAGATTAGCCTGTTGTTTTGTTTATTGGTTGGGTCCTTCTCTGGTTTTGGTATCAGGGTAATGGTTGCTTCTAGGAATGACTTTGGGAGTATTGCTTCCCTTTCAATTTAATTAAAGAGTTTGAGGAATAGTGGCATTAGATCTTGAAATTTCTTGTTTTTCATTTTTACATCTTCTTGATTCAGCTTTGGTTATTCATATGTATTTAGGAATCTATCCATTTTTTTTCTGAATTTTCCATCTTATTTGAGTACAAATTTTCAAATTTGGTACAGATGATCATCTGTATTTCTGCAGACTCTGTTGTGATCTCTTCCCTTTTTTCCCTGATTGCATAGAATTGAGTCTTTTCTTTCCTTTTTTTTTTTTTGATAAGGTTGACTAAGGGTTTATCTATTTTATTTAATCTTTTGCAGAAACAGCTCTTCAATGCATTGATTCTTTGTGTTATTTTTAGTCTCAGTTGGATTAATTTCTGTTCTGATCTTTATAATTTTCTTCCTTATACAAGTTTTGGATTTAACTTGTTCATCTTTTTCTAGAAGTTTGAGGTTCAACATTATTTATCTGAGCTTGCTTCATTTTTCTGATGTGGCAATTCTGCACTATAAAGTTTCTTATTATTTACTTTTTTTTTTTTGATAGCAGGGATTGAATTCACGACCTTGTGCTTGCCAGGCAGGCTCTTATGCCACTGAACTAAATCCCCAACCCCTTATTATTTACATATTATTATGGCTTATATCTAGATGTCCCCCTAAAACCCCATACACTCAAAGGTGAAGCTTTTGGGAGTTGATTGGATCATGGGTTGTCATACTTATCAGTGCATTAGTAAACTAATGACTTTAAAGCTAAATGTGATTTTGGGAGATAAACCCTGGCTGGAGGAGATCTGGGTGTGACCTGGAAGGGTGTATCCCCCTCCTTTCTTCCTGTCTCTCTCTCTCTGCTTCCTGCTTGCCATGCCATGTGCTGTTTCTCCTTTGCCATAGCCCTCTGCCATGCTGCCCTGCCTTGCAGCCAGCCAGCTGTGGAGTGAAGCTGCTATAAACTGAACAAAATAAACTTTTCCTTTTTTAATTGTGGGTGTTGGGTATTATGTCTCAGCAATAAAAAAGTAATTTATATGTTACATCTAAAAATATTTTTCTTTAAACCCTTCTGCAATGTAAGTGTTGCAATGCAGAACGTAGGGAAAAGAATAAGTAACTTCCTGAGTGAATTCTAGAAACCTTTTGTGATGGTTATAAAATATGTCTATAAATTCTATGGTAATCCTCCCCCAGAAAGGTGGATGCTAATCTTTTTGGAGTGAGGGCAGAATTTTATGATTCACTTTCGTGATTAAAAGTGGCAAACAGAGAATGTCTCTGACAAAGTATATTAGAGTTTCAGTCATAGTTTAAACGACTTGCTTTAGGGTAACTTGCAGAGCAACAGATAACCAAAACTCGAAGAAATTATTTGAGTTGCTTCTTGAGGACTAATAGGAGAATTTATTTTAATTTGTTTGATAAATTAGAGAAGGCATTATAATCAGAGTATATGGCTTATGTAAAGTCATGAAAAGTTCTGATTATTCATAAATAATTTTAAAAAATCTATGGAGTTCAATGAAGCCAGGAAATACTATACACAGTGAGGAGTCACATGACTTGAGATTCAAACTTGTGAAAGATCTTTCGTAGAGCTGACATTTAGACTTTGTCCTGAAGGCTTTGTAGAAAGGAACGGTTTTAATCATTGTGTCATATGATGAGATTTGAGTGGGAAAGCAACAAATCTTGTGTTATAGCTTGAACAGGTGAGTAAAAAAGACTGAAAATGATGTTGCTATATGAGAGGTGTTAAGTTGTATCTAATCTTTGGCAGTAGAGATAGGTAAAGTATAACTAAAAATACTTTTAAGGTTAAATTGGTACTGAAGCCTCAGAATCAAATCATACAACTGAATCAAATAAAACTGATTAAATATTTCTGACACAGATTGATATTATATAGTGTACCATAAACAAGTATTAATTTATTGAGTGCAAAGAAAAGAAAATTTTATGGAGGATAACAGGGCATTATATTTAAACAATAATATTAAATTCTATACTTCTCTTAATATTTAATGAAACCGTGAACAAGAGGCTTTTAGCACAGTCCTTCCAGTACTGCTCAGTATCATGAGACATTCTGTTACCTAGAATGTGAGCATCAAGTGAGAAAATTGGAACAACTTATTCTGTTCTGAGATAACAAAGGTGTGAAGGGGAGCGATAGGAAACAGTTGGTAAAATTTCAGGAACATTGAGACTGTTCTGTGAATATTTTGTTGGTGCTTGTTCTGTTGGGATCCTACAATTTAAAAAAATCCTACATAAAATAAATGTGTTTTTGTTTGCTTTAGGAGTTCCAAATGTTGAAAGAGGTGGGATGGGAAAGAATTCCAGGGAGCCCTTCTATCTGTACCCTCCTCTCCACTCCACACTAGGTTCTAAGACTCTCAGGTGTACATCAGACCCCACGGCTCCATGGTAAGGATGTGAGCTACTTCGAAAACTCTCCCTTGGAGATTCTGATATGTCTGTGTCTCACTTTATGGTATCTTTCTTTCTATTCCTTCTTGAAAAATTGCTATCCCAGTGCTAAGAGTTAAGCACACAAACACAGCTCCTCTGTGTTGAAAAAGTTGCAGTTAAATTTGTGTTGTGAAAAATTGTTGTCTTATGTACATCTGAATATATGTGTCAGAATTTTGACCTCAGAGCTGTTTTAAAGAGGGTTTACATGTTTCTAGGACTACTTCAAGACCAACGACCAATACAAATGTTTTTGGTTGCCTTGGGAAACCTAAGTGTGTGCTCAGTTACAGCTACTTTAGCTTCACTGAGACAGCACAGAGAAGAATGATTTGGATTCTGAATATACTGGCTTGTTCAGCTAAGTGAGAGATATTAACAATTAATTTACTCATTTGCATTTATAGACTTAGTAGTGTTAGATGCCAACTGGAGCCATGCTAACATTTTCTCATATTCTAATAATTGTAACTAATAAGATTGTGCCTTATATACAATCTCACTGAGTGCTGTTGCTTTTTTTTTTTTTTGTGGCACTGGGCGGGGATTAAACTCATGACCTTGTGCTTTCCAGGCAAGCACTTAGGCCACTGGGCTAGATCCCCGGCCCTGGTGTTTTTGAGACAGGGTCTCACTATGCCGTTCAGGCTGGCCTTGAGCTCACTTTGTAGCCCAGGCTGGTCTCAAACTCACAACGATCCACCTGTCTCAGCCTCCCGAGTGCTGGGATTACAGGCGTGAGCCACCATGCCCGGCTAGTGCTGTTGCTTTTAAATATGCAAATCTAAAATGGTTTTACTGTCACACACACATATGTACATACTTAATGCATATAGGACTATTTCTGATACTTAATAAATGATATGTCATGTCTGTATTGCACTCAAATGAACAAATTTTACTTAGACCTCTTCAATTTGGTTGACAGAGAAAAAGGAAATATGATTATTCTGTTCTTTTGTTTCTAGTATAAATTTGTACACTATCTATTACATAAAACTATTTTTTAAGACCCAAATATTTTTTACTATGCTTTATTTAAGGCAATGAGGAAAAGGGAAGAATGTTATGAATGTTTGAAGTTTAGGCTACACTATGCTTCAGGAAAAAACCAACTCAGAAATCTCAGTGTGTAAATAATGTATAAACACTTTCTGCCTGCCAGCTAGGTCTCCAGGGCAGTTTGCTTTAAGCAATGATTCAGGGCTCCGTCTTGACCCTGTCATCTCAACACTAGATTTCCATATTTACTAAGGTAAGACATGAGAGAGGTCTATGCAGTGTTCTTCTGTGGTTTTTTTCCTGACTCACTCTGAGAAGTGATATAAATTACTTTTATTCTCAGCTTTAAATTGGAGATAGTGACATTACATACCTATCTCCAGGAGTACTAGAATTCTTTTAGGGGACACAGTTATTGGTGAGGACTGCAACGCTGTGCTGTGCTCTAGTTGTTATATCATACCTGAAATAAAGTAATAAAATAATCATATATTTGTATGATCAAAAGCTTAGTTTTGTTTTATTTATTTATTTATTTATTTATTTATTTATTTATTTATTTTTGCTGTGTTGCTATACTTAAAAATATTATGGTGAGGGCATACACAAATAATGAGTGCTACCTGGTTAAACATGTTGGTGACTTCTAATTTTTCAAGTTTTGCATCTGCTAGGATTTTTATAACCTTTTAATTT
>RJWT010040557.1:0-12476 GCA_004365215.1 Cuniculus paca
ATCTAAGATATTTGATTGAGACTACTAAAAATAGCAAACCTTCCCAGATTGGACAAGCCCTGAAACAATCTGTAAATTTAATACCTCTAATACAATTTATTCCTGGTAATACATGGAAAAAGATTTGAAAAAGCCTGAAATCAGGAATTTAATGATGTCTCTTAAAAACACTAGAAAGCAGGACTGTGTTGTTATCCATTAGTGATATATAAATGTTTTAGCTTCACTAAAATGTTTTGAAAATAAAAAGTGCCTACCAAAGAATATTAGTACTTTACATATTAAATAGAATGAATGCTAGTTTTTATTGGTTATTTTAAAAGAAGGAATAAGTAACAGTTTATAACTGGAATTGGCAGACTCTGGTTTGCAAGCTTATTTTCTCTGCTTCCTATTGCAATAAATTAAAAGTTTATCATGCTCATTCATGTATACATTACCTATGTTTCTTTCAAGTCACAGCAGAGCTGATCAGTTGCAAAACACATGGTGCAGACCACAAATTTTACATTGTTTCCTTTTAATTTCCATAGAAATAAAAATTTGTGGTAAGGTGGTTTAAGAGGAAGAATAAAGAAGAAGACCAACTTTGTTCTAGAGGAAAAAATTATCTGGGAAAAAAATAAACAAGACTGTCACTGAAAGTCACAAAAAAAGGAAATATGCAATCTGCACATTCAAGGCCATTCACCATAATATGTTTATAAATTTAATATGTTCTGATTTAAAAATATATTTTTTATGAGGATGAGAGCACCTTTTACAAGTTGTCTAGGAATAACACCAAAAATGAGTAGTATTAGTTTCAAGCACTTAAAATGGAAGCAGGAAGCCATTTTGGGGTCAGGCTGGAAGTACATCCCCTGGCCAACTAACCTTTTAATTGGACCACAGACGTACCCCACCCACCAGGTAAGCTGAACTTTGGACTGGACCAAATTACAGTTTCCCGACTCATTATTTGCTAACATCTGTTTCATGAACCAGTGTGCTGTTATCCGTGGATCTGGATAATGTCTTCTCCATCACTTAGTGAGATGAAGGTAAGGACTAAGTTATGTTCATTCAGCACTGTACAATGAGATAATTCTTCTGGTGATAAGTCAATGAAGTTCAAGGTGGAAGAATTTTGTGCAAAATTCTAGATTGGGAAAGAGCTTGGTTTGGTTGGTCCAGAATGAAGGTCCAGGTGAAGCAGAGAAAACTGGGATTAAAAAGAAGCCTGCAGGAGCCAGGTTGTGAGAAATTGTAGGCCATGGTAGGAAAATGGACTTTCCCCTAAGTGAAACAGGAAGCCATTAAAAGTATTCAGTAAGTCACATGATTCAGTTGTTTTTTAACCATTGGGTCTATTGAATTGAATACAGCAAACAATGAAAATTCAAAGTCTAACTCAAGCTGGGTGTGGTGGTGCACATCTGTGATCCCAGCACTTGGGGTGGCTGAGGCCAAAGGATCACAAAGGGGAGCCAGGCCGGGGCAGTTTAGTCACTTAGCAAGATCCTTTCTCAAAACAAAGAAAAAGTGCTGGGATATAGCTCATTGAGAATTCCCTGGTTTTGCTCACCAGTACCCCCCCAAAAAAAGAAAAGAAAAAAGGTGTGACAGCCTCTGCCACAAGCTGATTTGCAATCTTTTTGTAAAAAAGATTTTTAAAGGTTGAGTATCCCATAGCTGCTCTTGAAAAACAATAAGATGGGAGATGCTGGGTATCATATAGTTAGTATTTCTCCTTTACTTGCTCCAAATTGCAGACGCCTCCAAATATTAAGTTTGAAAATGACCTAGTTGGAGTGTTTTCATAGCCAGAAAGACAATTTGCTGAGCCAGTACAGGGCATTTGAAGAGCTATTTCTAAAAGCAATGAAGGGCTACTTCTACAGTAGGGCTAATTCCAGGAAATCAGTTGCTTTCTCTTTTAACAAAACTGGAAGATGGTATTCTCTTTTAAATCTGAACTTGCAGCACACTGCAAAAAAAAAGTGTTCCAGGATGAATAAACCACTGGTGGCCTTTGGCAAATTATTTTTTAGACAACATATTTTCCCACTAGGTCCACATATATTCACAGAAAAGAGATGGAAGGCACTTAGCAGGGACATGAAGATGTTTTGGGGTATTCTGCCATGTCTTGATTTTTTATTTCAGTGCTGACAAATACACATGTTCACTTTGTAAAAATTAATAAAATTGTATATTTATGAAGTGCACACTCTTTATGCATATTTCTGCTTCAAAAAAGTTTTCTTAAAATCTACTTACAGAGAGTTAACAGATGGGCAGACATATCCAGGTAATACACTGAAAGATCTATGATTTTTCAAATGTCCTTCTCTCCACATTTATCTTTAAACTCAGTGTAATTCAGGGCAAAATCTTAATGGATATTGGGGGCAATTTGACAAGTTAGAACTAAAATTTATAGGAAAATGCAGAATACCAAGAATGGCCATGGCAGTTTCAGTTAAGAACAAAGTTTAGAGTAATGAATATGGGATAGCATTGTTGCAAGCATGGAGGCACAGATCCTTGCAGATTATTAGAGACAGAAGCAGACTCATGCATATATGGGGATTCGAGTCATTACAACTACAGGTAAAGGATGTTCTTTTCGGTAAATGGTGCTAGGCCAATTTACATCCATGTGCACAAAAAAATAAAGCTTAATTCAATAATATTCTTGTTATTCAAACAATCGGTTCAGGTAGATTACAGATCAAAATTTGAATGGAAAAGCAAAATATCCAGAAACTGACAAGACATTGTTTTTATATCCTTTAGCAAATGAGTACTATGACTAATAAGACAAAAAAAGCATTAAACATAAACAAAGAAATGATCCTTTTGAAAGATTAAATTTTGAAAACCCCTATTTACCCAAAGACACCATTAAGAGAATGAAAAGACAAACCAAATCTTAACAAAATACATGCGCACACACCTGTAAAATTCAGCATATATAAATAATTCTTCATATCAAACAAAAACAAAACATGCAAAGAAAAAACTTAAACAATCTACTAGGAATATTTTTTAAAATTCTTGAATAAGCATATGCAAAAGAGAAAAGTCAAATAAGTCAGAGACACGAAGAAGTGCTCAATTTATATAATCATCATTAATGCTCAAAAAAGGCAAATCAAGCTCTGCAATTACTAAAACTGCATGCTCATTAGAAGAATGGCAATTTAAGATTTTGGCATGTCTAAGTGAGAGTGAGTGTCTTACTTACCTTCTTTTTGCTGAGGCACAATGTCTAACACTCACAACTCTAAGGAGGAAAGATTTGTTTTGGCTCACAGTTTGCAGAATTTTCAGCCCATATACTAGGCTTGCTGCAAGGCAAGGCAGCATGGCAAGTGACAAGGCAGAGGGAAAAACAGCTCATCACATGGTGGTGGGAAGCAGAGAGAGAAAGATCAAGGAGGAGGTAGGGAGAAACATTCTTCCAGGCTATGCCCTCAGTGGTGCACGTCTTCCAGCCAGGTTTTAGCACCTAACATCACATTTGTCTATAAACTCATTAGTGGACTAACCCACTGATGAATATCATGCATTCATAATCTAATCACTTCCCCAAATCCCCACCTATGAGCTCATGAGTCTTTAGGGGAAGGAAACATTTAGATATCTACCATACTTGGGAGTATGTGAAGCATTGGAAAATCTCACTCAGAAACAAAAATTACTATTTACATTTAAAAAAAAGAATAAATTCCTACCATATAACTAATTCTATTCCTAGGTATATAAAAACATTATTACTGAATCCAGCAACTTGGCAAGGAAGTTAAATATAAAAAAGCATATTATGTAATTCAGTTTACATACATACAAAAATCAAAAATGTATGGGGTTAAAAGTGAGATAAGTTTCCTGATCAGTTACCCATTACTGCCTAATGAATTTCCCCCAAAATTGGTGAGTTAAAACAGCAATGCTTATTGCCTCACAGTTTCTCAAGGAAAGAAAAACTCCCCTTCCTCACTGAATGTTGCCAGGAGGTCATCCTCAACTGCATGTTTACTGAGCCTCTTCTACCAGGAAAACTGCTTCCTCAGTGTGAGTAGTCCAAGAAGGAATAGGGACCAGAGGAAGATGGGATTTAAGATTTTATTACCTACTCCTGGATGTAAATCCCTTAAATTTTGGGTATTTTATCTGTCTTAGTTTCTTTTCTCTGATTGCTGAGACAAAATACCTGACACCCAAAATTAAGGAAGGAAAGGTTTATTTAGCTCATAGTTTGTGGAGGTTTCAATCTGTAATCAGCTGGCTCCAAAGCAGGGTAGTATGGCACAGGAGCTACAGTTCAAGGTGGCAAAAGACAGCAAAAGCAGCAAGAGCAAAAGTGGGGCAGAGCAGGCCTCTTTTCCTCCCTTAGATTGTAAGCAGACTACCTGCCCACACCATCTCTCTGCCCTCCTCTTGCACAGGATGAGGATATTTACAAAGTAAGGACCCTGGCTTCTTGCTGAGTTCCTTAGTTAAACTTCTGAACTTCTCAAGTTGACACAATATGTCAACCATTACACTATCTAAAATCAAATTTGTCCACTGTGAGAGACCACCAAGCCAGGGTCTCCAGAGAAATGAAGCCCCTTGTATTGATTTTTCCCTGACCTCTTCAATTCTATTTACTGAGATATGCAGAGCTGGCTTTATTGGAACAGACGTTCTGTAATTGGCTAAAAAAAAATGTGATCCATTCCAACTGAGATACCAATTTGTCTCACTGCAACATGTGGGCAAGAATTGCACACCCATCCCCATTACAACACCCACTCATGGCTAGAATGAGGACTCGAGGAAGATCTTGTGAGATTCCAAGGCTAACATATTAGATAACATCTCATCTGAGGCCGTGAAACTCAAAAATAATTATATTCCCAGCAGTAAAGGTGCCAGCCTTGCATACATCAAACTATCTGTTACATTGTGAATTGGAGACCCTTTGTGCCTGGTACAAAATTGCTGTTCCTCTTTACAGCCAATGGTTGCAAACTTTCTTTTCCCTAGCACTCTGCTGTGATCCCCACTCACCTCCCTGATTGATATGAATAAATCCATGAGCTTTTGGACTTGTGGAATTTGTTCCACAGAGAACACTGCTCATGCCAGAGCTAGTCAACTCCAGAACTTTCTCTCTGTCTTTATTTTGCATCCATGTGTCATGTAGGTGGGTGGCTTAGACTGATATACTCTGCAGGAGTTTCAGTAGTCCACATCCAGGGAGTAGGGATTATGCTAGGAAGTGATTCATCTGGGTTCATAGTCAGAAGCCAAGTATTAAGGTCTCCCTCAAAAGTTGGAAGTGTCAACTGGGAATATTTGTGAATTTCTGTTTCTTAATTTACATGATGGTACAAGAACACATGCTTCTTATCCCCAAGAATCAAAGAATCATGTATTATGAAAGTATAATTTGGTTAATTTCCTCTATGTATATGATTTCTCAAGTATGATTTTAAAGGGAAAATCACTAATCTTCAATTTCTAGATTTGGGAAGGCAAGAATGGGTATAATTGCCATCTTAGGAGTCCAGGTGAGTGGTGATATGAACTTAGACTAAAGACAGTGAGATTTCATCAGATCCTTTATGATTTTCAATTTTAGAGTAAATAAAGCTTGCTGTTTGCTACAATTTGCTCTGATAGTAAAATTTCTACCTCTAGGCTGGGAGAAGATGATCAAGAAGATTTTGCATATAAGAAATTTAAGGAACAGACTAGCCAGAGCACTGGATGGCTGTGTCCGGGATGCTACAGTCCCCAGGATTAACAACAAAAATAGTCTCAAGAGGTAGAGGCAAGTCCTAAAATCTCCAGTGAAAAAAGTATTGAAATATCCAAGAAACCAGAAATGAGAAGTAAAGTGCCTCATACAGTCTAGCAGCATGTGTACCTAACACATTTTATGTCTTTTTTTATTTTATTTGTTGTTTTGATTTTATTTGTTGTTTTGTGTTGTTTTGTTTTATTTGTTGTTCTGGGGAGGGGGAAGATATTGAGGGGATAGGGATAAAACAGAATGATCTGGAAGCCAAAATGAAGAAGCATCCAAACTACCTCAAAAGTTCTGTCAAATTAAGAACGTGAAAACAAAAACAACCACTGCAGACAACAGCGTGCCTACTTCAACAGTAAATTAACTCTCGTGCATAGCTTTAAGTTTCCTATATTTCATCATCTTCTCCACAGGCATATAAAACCTAACCCATGATTTTCTGTGAGTCTAGCAGACAATGTATATAAGAGGTTTAATACATTCTCAAACACATCATTTAAAAGTTTCATTCATTATAAAGCACCAAAATTATTATTATACAAATATCTACACCTAGGAAAGTGTTCAGGTCACAAAATTTATAATACCGTATTATGTTTTACACTGTTATTCTAAACTATGTTTTTGCTAATTTCTCTTTGGATATTTCATGCTTATTTGTAAAAATATCAAATCAGGACGAGAATATATCCAAAGTTCTTAGTGTAGAGTTTGGTTTCTATGTAAAATAAAAATTATTTAAATACATGCTGTTATAGTCAACATCATACTAAATGAACAAAAACTGAAAGCTTTCAGTCTAAAATCAGGAACAAGACAAGAATGTCCACTGTCACCAGTTTTTTGCAAAACAGTTCTGAAAACCTTAGCCAGAGCCGTTAGACAACAGAAAGAAATAAAAGGAATGACAATAGAAAAAAAAGAAGTTAAATTATCATTATTGGTGCTTGACATGATACTCTACCAAAAACTCCAACAAAAGACTTTAGATTTAATAAAAATATTTAGTATCATACATGGATACAAAGTCAACATTCCAAAATCAATAACATTCCAAAATCAATAACTCAGTGTAGGAAATATACAAATAACAAACTTACTGAGAGTGAGATTAGGGAAACAAGACCTTTCCTGATAGCATCCAAAAAAAGGAAATACCTAGGAAACAATCTAATGAAGGAAGTAAAAGACCTCTAAATTGAAAACTACAACACTGTGAAAAAGGAGACGGAAGAGGATATCAGAAAATGGAAAGATATCCCCTGCTCTTTTGTAGGAAGAACCAATATGGTGAAAATGGCCATACTTTGAGAACAGTTGTGCAGATTTAGTGCAATTCTGATCAAAATTCCAACACTATATCTCACAGAATTAGAGAAAACAATTCTAAAGTTCATTTGAAACTAGAAGAGACCTAGAATAGCGAAGGCAATTCTGGGTAACAAAGGCAAGGCAGGGGACATCACAGTCCCAAACTTGAAATTATACTACAAAGCTATTGTGGTGAAAGCAGCATGATACTGATGAAAAAAATAAATAAATAAAAAACACAGACCACAGAATTAATGGAACAGTTTAGAAGATGCAGAAACAACTCCAGAAATACTTAGCCACCTTATCTTTGACACAGATGCCAAATACATTAATTGGAAGAAAGGTAACCTCTTTAATAAATGGTGTTGGCTTTGCACATGCTAAAGATTAACACTGCATCCATATCTTTCACCATGCATTCAACTAAAGTCAAAATGGACAAAAGATCTAAATATTAAAACAGAAATATTAAATCAGCTGGAAGATAGAATAGGTAGAACTCTTGAATACATTGGTATAGGCAAAGGTTTTATGAACAAAACCTCAATCACACAGGAGACATCACAAAGAATCAACAACTGGGCTCTCATTTTCTTAAAAAGCTTTTGCACAGCAAAAAAAATCACCAACAGGGTGAAGAGACAACCCACATTGTGGGAAAAAATGTTTGCCAGCTGCTCCTCAAAGGTTTACTATCAAGAACATATAAAGAACTCAAAAACATCAGACCACTCAAATTTAAAGACCCAATCCAAAAATAGGGATCCAAATGAATACATACTTCTTAGACGAAGAAGTACAAACAGCAAATAAGCATATGAAAAGATATTCAACATCAGTGCTCATTTGTGCAAAGCACATTAAAACAACACTGAAATCCCATCTAATCCCAAAAAGAATGACTATTATCAAGAAATCCACTGATAATAAATGCTGGCAGGGCTGTGGGGATAAAGGAACCTTTCTTCACTTCTGTATACTGATGCAACCACTTTGGAAATCACTGTGGAGATTCTTCAAAAAACTAGCACTAGAGGTCCCATTTGACCCAGGTATTCCTCTTCTGGGAATCTTCCTGAAAGCACTAAAAGCATCCTACCACAGCAATACAAGCACTTCCATGTTTATATCAGCACAGTTTGTAATGCCCAAATCTTGGAAACAGCCCAAATGCCCATCAGCTGGTGAATGGATAAAGAAGATGTGGGTTTTTTATACAATGGAGTGCTACTCTGCCATAAAAAAGGATAAGCTTCAGACATTCCTAAGTAAATGGATGCACCTTGAGATCATACTATTTATTTTATTTTATTTTATTTTATTATTTTATTTTAGACCAAACAAAACAAAACAAAAGGTAATCAGAGCAGAACAATGAAAGTGATCTAGGACTTCAAAACAAAATAGGAAATCAACAATGGGTACAACAATGTCTCTTGTTTTCTTCAAAATAGCTGCCCATATCATCAGACTTAATAAAATCAAATAAAACAAAACAGAACAAAACCAATCAAAACAAAAGAATGAAAGTATTATAGGATTTCAAAACAAGATAATAGGAAATCAACAATGGCTACCACAATACATCCTGTTCTCTTCAAAATAGCTGCCCATACTATCAGACACAGTAAAATCAAACAGAACAAGACAGAATAAAACCAAACCTAACAAAGCTATGAAAACAATACAGGGAATTCAAAACAAGATAATAGGAAATTAACAATGGTTAAGCACCTTCCCTTTTTAGATGTTTCCTCCCCTTTCACTTTCATAATATCTATTGTACATTTTGGATCCTACCAACTCCTTCAGATTTTTACTCTAGAGATAACACGATGTTCATCCATATGAGTCTGAATCATTTCACCCATGACCATGATCTTAAGTTGCACCCACTTACCTGTAAGAGCCTCAAGATTATCCTTCTTTATAGCTCAGTAGCTTTCTGTTGTATGAAAATACCATATCTTTCTTATCCATCCTGCAGTTGATGGGCAAGCTATCCCTGCTTTTTTCTGGTTTCCTGTCACATGGGACATTTTTTTTTCCTTTGACTTTTGGTCTATGAATTTCCTTTTGTATTAAATGTGTTTCTTGTATAGAGCATATTGATGAATCTTGTTCCTTGATCCACTCTCCCGGTGTTTTTTTCTATCGGTGAGTTGAGGCCATCTACATTAATGGTTATAACTGGCATGCATTGACTCATCTCTGCCATGCTATCCACATGCTTTTGGCCCCCCACCTTTCTCCTTTATTCAACTGCCTGCCCTGTTTGGCAATCTCCCTCTGCTTCCCTTCCTGGAACTGTGGTCATCTTTATCTCTTTAGAATATCCTTCAGCACTCCTTGTAGAGTTGGTTTGGTGGTAATGAATCCCTTCAGTTATTCTTTATCATGGAAGTATCTTATTTTTCCATCAATTTTGAAAGATAGTTTTGCAGGGTGCGCTAATCTGGGTTGGAAGTTGTTTTCTTTCAGGATTTCAAAGGCTTCACTCTAAGCTCTTCTTGACTTGATGGTTTGTGCTGAGAAATCTGCCATGATTCTGATCAGTTTTCTTTTATAGGTGATCTGTTTCTTTTCTCTAACAGCCTTTAATATTCTGTACTTTTGCTGAATTTCTGGGATCATGATTATTGTATGTCTGGGTGTAGATTTATTTTGGTTATGGCTAGTTGGAGTTCTATATGCCTCACTTATCTGCAGGACAGGTCCTTTTCCCTTGTTTGGGAAGTTTTCTGCTATTACTTCCATAAATAGTCTTTTCATGTCATTTGTGTTGGCTCCTGCTTTGTCGACATCTATCACTCTTAAATTATTTTTCTTTCATCATCTTGCAGCCATTGAATTGCTATTTCCTGGTTCCTCATTATTTTTACGAGATCTTTTCTTTCACAATCACTAGCTGCAATCCTGTCTTTAAGGTCTGAAAGTTTACCTTCAGTTTCTTTCAAGTGGTTTTGCCAGCTTTTGATGCAGCTTTTAATTTTCTGGATATCTCTTTGACTCTGTTTCATGCCTTGAAATTTCTTCCTGTATTGTTCATTCAAGGTTTCCATCATTTTCTTATGCTCCTCTTTTTTTATCTATCTTTTTTAGATATGCTTACCAATTCTTCCATTATGTTTGATTTCTTCTTTTACCTGAGATTATTTCGGATTTGATTACTTTTACATCCTCATGAGGTGTTTCTTTTTTTATTTTCAAGAGAATAAAACAATACAAAACAGAACAAAGCAAATCAGAACAGAACAATAAAAGTAACACAGGACCTCACAAAAAGACAACAGGAAATCAACAGTGGCTACCATAAGGTCTCTTGTTTTTTTCATAATAGTTGTCCATTCCTTCACATATAACACAATCCAACAAAACAGAATAGTATAAAACCAATCAAAACAATAGAATGAGGGCATTATGGAACTTCAAAACAAGACAACAGGAAATCAACAATGGCTTCCCTACTGTCTCTTGTTCCCTTCAAAATAGCTGTCTGTACCCTCATACACAGTGAAATCAAATAATAAGAAAATGGACTAAAACCAATCAAAACAAAAGAATGAAAGTATTACAGGACTTCAAAACCAGAAATGGACAATGGTTACCATAATGTCTCTTTTTCTTCAAAACAGCTGTTCATACCATCACATATACTAAAATCGAACAAAACAAAACAGAGTAAAACCAATTAAACACAAGAATGAAAGCATTATAGGACTACAAAATGAGAAAATAGGAAACCAGCCATATTACCATAATACATCCCATTATATTCAAACTAGCTGTCCATACCATCTGACACCATAAAATCTAACAAACCAGGACAAAACAGAACCAAACCTACCAAAATTGTGAAAACATTGTAAGAGTTCAGGACAAGACAGTAAGAAATTAACATTGGTTAACATCTTCTCCTCCTAGGTGTTTCCTCCCCTATCACTTTTATAATATCTATTGTGTTTTTGGGTTCCACTAACTCCTGCTTTTTTATACTAGTGTTTACCTGTATGAGTTCAAACTGTTTCACCCATGAACATGATCTCCAGTTGCCACCAAAGAACCTCAGGATTATTCTACTTTATAGCTGGATAGCATTCCATTGTATGAAAATGCCGTATCTTTCTTATCCATTCTGCAGTTGCTGGGCTAATTATCCTTGCTTTTTTCTGGTCTTCTGTTGCATGGGACAATTGTTTTTTCCCTTTTGATTTTCAGTCTATGAATTTCCTTTCAAGTTAAATGTGTTTCTCATAAACAGTATATTAATGGATCTTGTTTCTTGATCCACTCTCCCTGCATTTTTGTTGTTGTTGTTGTTGTTGTTGTTGTTGTTGTTGTTGTTTTGGGTTTTTTTTTTAATTGCTGAATTGAGGCCATCTACATTACTGGTTACAACCAGCAAACATTGGTTTGTCTCTGCCATACTATTGTTGTTGGCCTTCTGCTTTTCCTCTTCATTCAGTGCCTGTCTTGTTTGGCGATCTTCCTCTGCTGCTGTTCCTGGATCCATGGTCATCTTTATCTCTCTCTAGAATATCCTTCAGCACTCTCTATAGGGTTGGTTTGGTGGTCATGAATTCCATCAGTTGTTCTTTATCATGGAAGTATCTTATTTTTCCATCCATTTTGGGTTGGAAGTTGTTCTCTTTCAGGATTTGAAACATTTCACTCCAAACTCTTCTTGACTTGATGGTTTGTGTTGAGAAGTCTACCATGATTCTGATAGGTTTTCCTTTACAGGTGATCTGTTTCTTTTCTCTGACAGCTTTTAATATTCTGTTCTTGTGATGAATTTCTGAGATCTTGATTATTATATGTCTGGGTGTAGATTTATTTTGGTTATGGCTGGCTGGAGTTCTATATGCCTCACTTATCTGCATACCAGATCTTTTTCCCATGTTTGGGAAGTTTTCTGCTATTATTTCTTTTATTCATTTGTGTTGATCCCTGCTTCTTCATTAATGCCTATCACTCTTAAATTATTTCTCTTAGCATCATCCTGCAGCCATTGAATTGTTATTTCCTGATTCCTTGTTATTTTTTAAAAATCTTTCCTTTTGCGATCGCTAGCTGCAATCCTGTCTTCAAGGTCTGAAAGTCTATCTTCAGTCTCTTTCAAGTGGTTTTGCCAACATTTGATTGACTTTTTAATTTCCTGGATATCTTTTTGAGTCTGTTTCATGCATTGTAATTCCTTTCTATATTGTTCACTCAAGGTTTCCAACATTTTCTTATGCTCTTCTTTTTTATCTAAGTCTTCTTTAGATATGCTTAGGAATTCTTTCATTATGTTTTTCATTTCTTCTTTCACCTGAGATATTTCTAATCTGACTACTTTTACAGTCTCATGAAATTGTTTCTTTATTGCCAT
>RJWT010040558.1:0-12475 GCA_004365215.1 Cuniculus paca
GATGTCCCCTCAAAGCCTCATGCAAGCATGGGGTGGTGGGTCTTTTGAGGTAGCTGAATCTAAAGTGTGTGATCAATTCACTGACTGGTTTGGCAGTACCCTAATCCCAGCAGCTTGAATAGAGTATAAAAGGGACAGAAGGACACTGTTAAGTCTTGCCCGTTGCTTTTGTTGTCTTTTGCCACCATAAACCATTGTCCCTCTGCCTTGTGCCACCCTGCCTTGGAGCCAGCCAATTATGGAGTGAAGCCTCTACAGACTGTAAGCTAAATAAACCTTCTCTCTAACTTTGAGTATTGGGTATTTTGTCTCAGGGACAAGAGAAAAGTAACTAAGACACTATCCTACTTTCAGGCAAAGTTGATTTCAAGCCAAAACTGTCAAAACAGCCAAAGAAGGTCATTATATATTGGTTAAGGTAACAACTTAACAGCTAGAGGTAACAACTGTAAATATATATGCACCAAAACACCACAGTGCCCAACTTCATAAAACAAACACTTACAGACATTAAAAAAAATCAGCACAATTACAATGGGGGACCTCAATACCCCACTGCTGCAAATAGATAAACTAAACAAATAATCAACTAAGAAATATTAAAGTTGAACCAAACCTTTGAATAAATAGAGTTAATCAATATCTACAGAGTGTTCCACCCACAATACAGTACACATTCTTCTCAGCAGCACATAAGATTTTATACAAAACAGACCACCCACTAGCCCACAAGTCATACTTAAGCAAATGCAAAAAATCAAAATTATCCCATACATACTACAAGATCATAGTGTAATGAAACTAGAAATTAATGGAAAAAGAAACCATAGAAACTGTGCAAATCCATGGAAATTGAACAACACTCTTGAATAATCATTCAGTCACAGATGAAATAAAGGAGGAAATATGACAGTTCCTAGAATCAAATGATAATGTCAATACAATATACCAGAACTTTTGGGACACAATGGAAGCAATCTAAAGAAGGCAATTTATAGCTGTGATGCTCATAACACAAAAACTAAGTGAACTCAAATAAACAACCTAATTATGTACCTCAAGGTCCTAAAATGACAAAAATGATCCAAATTCAAAACTAGTATAAGAAAGGAAATTATAAATATCAGAAAATTAATGATATTGAGACAAAACAATACAAAGAAGCAATCAGAGATGGTTCTTTGAAACTATGTACATTGTTTAAAGAATATCCTTCCAGGTTATGATATTCTATGGGGCTTCTGAGTCCATCATTGCCTTTGAACTACTTTATACCTGTGTAAGTTGTAGGTAATTGGTAGCAGCACAAAAGAATTCTTGTTTATAGACATGCAGAAAAGTTCTTAATGGAGTTTGAAAGGCTTCCCTCTCTGTGACAGTTAAACTGGATTGTCAGTTTGTTTGGCTTGAGAGCCACCCATGGGATTAATACAGAACATTCCTGGGTGAATCTGGGTGGGTCATGGGTATATGATCTTGTAGTCAATATCTGGTCTTTTGCCCCTTTCTCTCTGGCACTAATTCGTTGGTTTGTGTCCCCAGTCACCATGTACTAAGCATCTTTTCTGTGCCATACCCTTCTATTATGGTGTTTTTACCTTAGAGTCAACAGACCATGGACTGAATCAACTAAAACTGTAAGCTAAATTAAGCCTCTCCTTCTTTAAGTTTTAAGTGTTGTGTGTTGTGTCCCAGTAATGTAAGAGGTGACTAATATGCTCTCCTACTATTGATACAGTCATTTTGGTGTCCATTTGCCAATTCATTTCAGCAGTCTTGATATATTACTATGCTTGTTCTCTAGACACACTTTCAAACTACTTGTTACCTCTTACTGATTTCCTCATTTATTTAAGTAAAATTATTGACATGTGTTCCAACTTTTCTCTTTTTCCTACATATAAAGCTCCTACTTTTAACTCAACTATCTAAATAGGAAAAAATGTTTTCTAAAGTCATGTAAATAAGTTTCATGACTTTCAAATTCCAGTTAGGCATATCTAATATGCAAAGGTTAATCAGTGAATAATCTTTGCAATCATGTTTGTACAGTAAAATACCTAAATAGTTAATTTCATCTACTTCCACTCTAAATAGATTTTCATAAAGTTGTTCTTTTAATATATAATTCTCATCTAGTGTGCATTAACTATCAGTCTTTTGCAGCAGATTATGAACACATGCTGTCCTCAAAAGAGTAGTAATTCTTAGACTTAATTCTATCTCAAATCATGAATATACTTAATTCCTCCCACATTTATACTTTTCTTCTGACACCTAGAAATATTGAAATCAGCAACTTTTTTTTTTGGAAATTGGGATAATTAGATGCTTTAAAAGTGATTAATCACCAATTAACAAAACTGAACATATTAGCATGAGGTATTTTATGCCATTTATGTAAACAGCCATTTTTTCTATTTTGAGATTCCTTTCAAAATCCTTTACAGATTTAGAAGACTTATGAGTTTTAGGAGATTTATTACAAATCTTCTTAACTTCTGGAACAAAATCATTCCACCTGCCCCACTTTAACATTCCCTACCCATCTTGTCCATTCTGTACTTACATATGTGTTAAGTAGGATTTCCTTAAATGAGATGTATGAGAGGAATAATTTGCTCTGAGTAAATTAAATCTGAGGATATCTATATCTATATCTATGTATCTGTCTATATATAGTATTCCCTTTGAAAGTTCATAGCATATTAGAATATTGAAGATTCTGAAAAGGCATATAGTAAAGAAACCTGTTTTTTTTTTTTAATCAAGTGTGTCATCTCACACAATGCTCCCCTTTACCGTCTTCCTATAGTCACATTTGCATTCTTTTATTTCCATGTAGGTTCTATTACAGAGCCTATACAGTATACATGGTATTTTCACACTAGATCCACAGTAGATCTCAACTCCGGTGCATATTAGACTTCCATTCCCAAGTCTGTAAGTGTATCAGAAGATCGATATACTGTTAATGTACCCCAGGGGATTCACGTTCAGCCACTGTTGTGGCTAAACTTCAGGAAGTCAGAGACTGGTTTTACTCATATAGTAAACACTCAATAAGAAATATTTGTGAAACAATAGGAAGAATGAATGAATAAATACCAAATGTTGCTTCTTAGAAAACAATGTTAGGAAAAATTTGCCAAATAGTCACATTACTTTCCTTTTTGGATGTAAGATGTGGTCCAATTTTCTCATTTCATGAAAAACTTAACCCTTGACCCATGGGCTGCATTGGTCCTATATTAAACTACTCAGATGTTAATTCAAAGCCTAGAGCCAAGCATGATCTTCCTCATACTCTGAAGCTGAAGGATGCTATCAGAACAGACCTTTGGTGTTTTCTGTAGCCATCCTTGTTCTAGTTTCTTCAACGGCTTCTGATGGACTGGGATTTGTGTGATAAGTTCCTTAAATTCATCTTTGATCTATATTCGAATTTTTTTTGAGACAGTAATAGTCTAGCCTGATTGTGAACATATGTATTAGCTCAGGGTGGACTTGGACATGCAATTCTCTTCCTTAGGCTCCCAGGTGCTGGGATTAGAGGCATGCACTACTGCATTCAACTTCCTTCCAGGGACTACTGAAATTACACTGCCACAGGGAATCCCTCCCTCCCTTCCTTCCTTCCTTCTTCCTTCCTTCCTTCCTTCCTTCCTTCCTTCCTTCCTTCCTTCCTTCCTTCCTTCCTTTATCGTACAGTATTATCTAGCTCCTCTGAATAACCAGTGCCTTTATTTGTTCAGTAAAACAAAAAGTATATTGAGCACCCATGGTGTTCACGTGAGTCACATTATCTGGTTTCAGATCCTGCTTGTAGCACTAGTAGTTTCTAATTCTATGCAAGTTACTCAACCTTTTTCATATTTTAATGTCCCTGCTTTGTACAGTTGTAAGGATTTAGTGGGGCAATGGATTTAAAGACGTTAGTACCACACTTTACCCATGATAAACATCCAATTATTATTAGTCATTATTATTTCCCTCTTTTGATAGTTATGATCTTTTTAATCTTATGTGATAGGTTTATACTCTTAATGTACCTTATTGGATTATAAATTCATTGATAGTGGTGACTTGATGTTGCATGTAGTACACAGTTGCTTTTCAAAACATAATTGGTATTACAGATGACTCCTCAGCAAGTAACATATTTGGCTTAGAATTATCTTCTCCTACCTCCCTAAGCATATGTGACTTCTGGTGTGTGAAAAGGAGTCATCAAAATTGCCTTGGATTCAGGGCAGAGATTCCCTGATGCTATCTGAATCTGTAGCCCATGAGGGATGTGACCCACTGAAGAATATTTCTTACCAAGTCTTGAGGTTCAGGTATCTCAAAAGACCCAAACTATCTAAAACATCCCAGTGTTTTCAGAAATCATGTGTTAAAGAACTTCTAACATTGCCAGATAATTAGTAACTAGGTGGGACCTATTCAACTTCTGTATAGTTCTGGTCAATATGAAAATTTGACTGCCTCCCTTTCATCACCCAGCATGTTTCTCTTCCCACTGTTTACAGAACATTTCTTAACAGGTAGATTACAATCACCAGATGAACGTTTAGAGACTACAAATGCCCAGATATTATCCAAGACCAACTAAATTAGAATCTCTGGTGATGGAGTCAAATATCACTATCTTACAAAATGTCCTCAGTGAATGTAATGTGCAAGCAGTATTGGCCGTCACTATTATAGAAGGAAATGTTTTGCTGAGTAGAAATCCACAGGCAATGAACAATTCTGGGCATGACTTTGTCTTAGAGGTTAAAAAATCCCCGACAGTTATCACTGTTCTCAAGGAGTTTTTAGCCCCCTCTTGAAGACTTCTGTCCAGAAAAATATGAGTAGGCAAAGGACATCAAGATATGGGTGTACATTTGTGTTAGAAACTATAAGTTGCAGAAATTGAGGTAAGAAGTTTTTGAAGGCTCGGTTGCCCAAGAATTCCAAAGCAGAAGGGAGGTAACAAGACTGCTGTTGACGTTTACACATTAACCTTGAGGTATATTTTCAGGAACATAGGAGTCTCCTAAGACACCCATATGCTTCTGGCCTAGATTTTTAAGACATTATAAAAGCCTGCAAATACAACTTGTTATTTTTACAAGGCTTCAATTCTTACAATAGCTCTTGAAGGCAATGCTATTGTTACTTTTAGTTTTAAAAACTGACACTTAGAAAAGATAAGTGACAGTTTTCAAGACATGTGGTCTGTCTGCAGGTACACATCAGACTTGAAGGAACAAGCAGGCAACTTGTCGGTCTTTCTCAGCAAAGTCAGCGCTCTTTTCCTTTCTGATCTTTTCCTAGGTCATGCAGGAACTGCAAACATCTCCATAAGATATTGAGCAAAACTTCAGTGGTCTGATTCCCCCATCTGGCAACTTATAATTCTTTTCTTTGCATGTGACATTGAACTTCACCCTTGACTATGTGCTTCTCTCAGTAAGAATCTGGAACCTCATATCTTCCTGTTTTGACAGTTTCTTTCTTATCACCCTTAGAGTTTTACATGGCTAAAAATATTTAAAACAATTTTAAAGGCATTTAAATTAATGCACATTTTCCTCCCTTCAAGAATATCTTTTTTACACATTGAGTGTGAGGCATTTAAAACTTTCATTTCTGAGAATTACATCTTCATAACACTTCAGTCAGAGGAAAGTCATTAATTTTTTCTAATGGAAAAGTTAGAGGCATCTATGTAGCCAAAGTTTTATTTTAATAGAGGACATGAACACCATACACGGTTGGCTTGAGATCCTTTTTAGGGCGGATCTGACTGAACACTGACCTCAATTACTGGTATTTTTTTGTATGTGTTTCACTGCTGCTCTTTTTGAACAAAAAGTAATAACTAAATCCTACTGAGAAGGCTTTAAAACTTTTCAAGTGAGTCTATAGCTCACTTTTCTTTTTTTCATGACTAGTAAATTAATTTTTCCTGTTACTTGTACATAGTGTTCAATTATAGTGAATGCCAAAATCAGATGACAATCAACTATCAGAGAAATTCTATGGAACTTAAAAAGAAATTACAAGTTTTTAAGCCTTTTCCATTGATAGTGTTCCAGCCTTGGCTTTCTCATTTATAAAGTTTGTCACCATTTTTTAGTTTGTTTTAGGAAGATGTTTAAATTTTGCCATTTATAAGAATATCAGTTACCACTATTAAAAGTAATTTATAAATTGGTTAATTTTCTACTTTGAGGAATCTGGATAATACAAATAGAGCAGTTGTGTTTTTAAAAAATTTGCTCTTGAACTCCAGTCATTAAAAATAAATCAGCCTTCACTAAAAGAAAAAAGTAAAACAAAAATGGAATTCATGGGGCCCAGAATCAGTATAAATTTAGAAAACTAAAATGCCCAAGTAAAGTCTAGAAGGAAGGTCTCTAGGAAAAATGAAAGTGAGAAATTTACTTGACAGGTTATATTTGTAGGTGAGTCTATTAAAATGCTGGATGCTAGAGGATTTAACAAGACAAGAGTAAACGCAGAGAAAAATCAATTGAATTTTTAAAAAAGAGATCATATATAACTCTAAGAAGAACAAAAATACATTCAGGGAAGGAAATAAAATTATAGTATATGATTGGACCAACAGCAACTCATATTTACATAGTTAGATAAAATTAAACCAAAAGTTATTTAAAAGCATGGAGATGAATATTACAGGAAACAGTTGGACTTGGTAAAAAAAAATGCTTGTAATCTTATCGTTTGAAGAGAATGAGGCAGGCGATTGCATGTTTGAGTAAAGCATGAGTAATTTTGCAACTTTCTGAGGCCCTGTCTCGAAATAAAAAATGGGCTGGGATGTAGGTTAGTGCCAAACACACACACACACACACACACACACACACACACACCAAAAACAGAGAAGATATTTGAAAGTAGATGCCTTTGAGGAGTGAGGTTAGGTTAATGTTGCTGGGGATAAGGGAATAATTATTTTTGTTTTACTGTATGCTAATACTCGTTCTATGACTAAAGATTCTGCACCCAACAGTTTAGATAAAAATAAGAACTGAGTAGGTATTTTAAAATGTAACTTTATATTTCTAGCTTTTTGAAACCTAAGTGAAAATCTCATTGTGCTTTCTCCAGGATTTTGTGTTGTAAGGTTAACTAGAGTTGCCTCTTTCAGCATGTGGATTAGGACAGGGTTACATCTAGAAGGGTCTTGGTCAAATTTTGTTTGTAATCTCTTTTGATTTTAAGTCTGACAAATACTGAGAGAGATTTTCATGAACCCCAGAAGACAGTTCTGTGTGTCGTTTGATGTGCTGAGTTTTTCCTTATTGTTGTTAGCTACTGATGCAAACAAAACTCTCATGTTGAAAAATATTGCTTTGGGTGGCCTGGCTATTTTTTGGGCTTCTATCAGGGAATCTTACTATATCTAAGGCAGTTGGGTGACTGTGGAAACAAGAGGCTGAGGAATGAGAAAATATTTTCAAAAGTGGACAAGGATTTACCCTGAACCCTCATCCATGAGCAGGAATACTCTGTGAATTCTAATTCATTCATAAAGCAAGTTTCTTAGTTTATAAAACAAGATCCAGTGGGGGTGGTGGTGAATATGGATTTGAGATTACTTTTATTTGCTTGAATAAGTTTCAAATTCTTGCATTATCTGCCTTTGTATCATGGCTAATTATGTGAATGCATCGATGTTCTGTGATACCTCAGTCATTCAGATATAACAAAAAATATTTGGAGACTTAAAATTGATCATTTGAGTTGAAGTATGTGATTTTTGTGATCTTACTATTTATACTTAAGTTTAATGAGTAGTTTGGGCTCAGATTAAGGAGAAACACAGTATATGTTTTGAAAATGTAACTAATACTAGTTAAGCATCTACTATGTACCGGTCACTTTATTTTCATTATTTCGTTAATACCCACAAAACCCTGCATTACCATTTTTAATTTAAGTATGAGACATAGAAAAGTCACATAACTTTTCTAAGAACTCCTAGCTAGTAAACACTAGAACTGAAATGTTAGCCATTTGTTGGTAACAAGATAGATAAGTCCAGTCAGTTTGTGTCAACATAAATCCAGTTGTAGAAACATGGTAGAACTTATTAAAAGTGAAAATTTGTGGTTCTAAAACCCAGAGCCAGGGAATGCTTTGTGATTCCTATGTACCCTTAAGTTTGAACACCATTTCTATATTATAGCTGCAAGTTAGACTCCAGTTATTTTCCATAATGCATGGTGGTATGCTCTGATTAAGTCCCCTTAAAGTTAGCTTTGTTTTATCACTTACAATTTCTAATTCCTAAGGATTCAGTTAATTTCTAGGGTTTTATGAAAATCCTGCATGTAGAATATATTGGATGATTAAATTTTAGTCTTGAGTTGGATCGTAAAGGACTAGCATTTCCTACCTAGGCTATGTTTACAGAATAATCTTGTAGAACACTGGCAGAAACAAAAGAATAAGAGCTGAGAAATATTCTATGCATGTGTATTCATGTCAAAATTCACAATTGTAGATCTGTTTCTTTATGACTGGTACTAATTTAACTTATACATGGAGATCTACCCAAACCCATTCTGATGGATCAATGGTTGTGTGCTGGTTCCTCAGACCCACCTCTCTCTCTTATGCATAGCTTATGCATTGAACATCTTTGAAAAGACAGAATAAATTCACCCAAAATCCCTAGGAAAGTTATTCCAAGAAAGTTAATACAAAGACCAAATATAGAGATAGACAAAAATCCAGAGCAACACAAATTAAAAAGACATAGGAAGTGCCCATAAGAATGGAAAATTTGTATTGACTCAATTTTTTGGATAATATCCCAGCCTCCATGGACCATGTCCTAGATATAACACAGCAGAGATGATAGGGGGAAAAAAGAGATGAAGGCAATTAATGCTTTTTCCAATCAGTCCTTTTCCAAAACCAGAAACTTATTAATGTAGGAAGTTGGAAGTAGAGATTTTGTCACTAAAGTGCTTTTTCTTTGATAATAACTCAGTGAATGTTAAAGTAAGAAGGCTTAATGTCAGGAGCTTAATCTGGGGTATTCATTCTTAGTTTATTCATTGGATTGTCTCTAGGTTGAAGTCCTCTGAATTTTGGAATATTAATCTCCTACTCAGGGAGTCAGAAGACATGAGTTCTAGTCTATTTTGTGTGATGTCAAGATGGTCACCCATTTCTTCTGACCCTTCCTCTAGTTAAAAGAAAAAAAGCAGCAAGCCATTTGTTTCTGAGATCCCTTCAAACTCAGTCTATGATGGTATTTACAGTAATGCCCAAGGAAGGTCTAAATTTTTTCCTTGGTGGCTTAGAAGATTTTAGAATGAGGTTATCAAATTTTAAGTAGAAGAAAAATTGCAATTACACAGATTCTTCAAGCCAACACAACAGTCATTATTTTTTGGGTAATGTATTCAGTTACTATGGATCCAATCAACATCTCTAGTTAGCATCTTTTCTGAGACAGTTATCAAGCCAGTTTTTCTGCTGATACAAAGCTGATGATCCAGAGTGCAAAGCAGAGAAGAGAAAGTAGTGAAATTAGCCTGAGGTAATATTTTCTACTTCTACTATTGTATTCCACTTACTTTTAGGTGGCCTTGAGTTTTAATGAACTTACAATTAAATGCACATATTTAAAGTGTATAATTTTGTGTGCTTTGATATATGATATACATCCACATGTTCAATATGACCTCTGAACCCCTCACCACAATAAAAGTAATGAACATGTACAACACTCCCCAGAGTCCTTGCATCCATTTCCTTCCTTCTCCTCTGTCCCCCTGTCCATAACACACTTTGTGCCTACTCACTTTGTTGTTTCAGGCAAAATTGCTCTGTTTTTTGTCACTTTATGTTAGTTTTCATTTATTAGAATTTTACATAAATAGAATTAGATGAACAGAATTTTTTTCTGATTTCTTTAAAACTGAGCATTTTCAGATCCATGTTATTGCATAGATCAAGTTTATTCCTTTTATCATGAACTAGTATTCTACCTTATGTATATAACACAATTTGATTAATCATCTTTTGATAGATATTAAGATTGATTTTGGTTTGGGTCTGTTAAAAATACAGCTGTTATGAACCTTTGTATGCAAAGCTTTCTATGGGAATAAACTTGTACTTCTCTTGGATAAGTAGCAAGGAGTGGAATGGCTGGGATGTAAGGCAGGTGTACATTTAAAGAAGTTCCAAACTGTTTTCCAAAGAGGTTGCCACATGTGAAAAACACTATATGAGCCGTGCCTCTTGGTGCATGCCTGTAATCCCAGCACCTGGGAGGCTGAGGCAAGAGGATTGTTGAGAGTTCAAGACCAGCCTGGGCTACAAAGTGAGCTCAAGGCCAGTCTGAATGGCATAGTGAGACCCTGTCTCAAAAAGACAAGGGCCAGGGATTTAGCTCAGTGGCCTAAGCATCTGCCTGGCAAGCTTGAGATTGTGAGTTCAATCCCTGGTGCCGCAAAGAAAGAAAGAAAGAAAAGAAAAACACCATATGCATGTTGCCCTTTTATCATTATCAAACAAGTTCTTTATCTCTAATAAAATTGGTCTGAAATCTGCTTAGACTTATATTAATATAGCCATTGTAGTTTTCTTTTGTCAATGTGAGTATGGCATACCTTCTTCATATTTGTATTTTTTCACTTATTTGTGCCTTTACATTTGAGGTGGGTCTTTGGGAAGCCTCACAAACATAGGGTTTTTATTATTTTCATTGAAAATAATAATCTTTGGCTTTTACTTGGGGACATTATAGATCTTTTTAGATCATGTGATTACCTTATAGATCATGTGATTACTAATATGGCATGATTTATATGAACTACTTATTTATTTTCTCTTTGTTCTATATGTTCTTTGTCCTCCCTTTCCTCTTTTTCTTTCAGGTAAACAAAACTACTCCCTCTGCTCTCCCTGGCTCCGGGGATAGAACTCACGACCTTGTGCTTGCCAGGTGGGTGCTTAAGCCACTGTGCTAAATCCCCAGCCCTTCAAAACATTTGTATGACTCTATTTTATCTTGCTTTGTTAGCTCATTCATCATCATTCTTTGTTTTGTTATTGTTATGGTTGATATGTTGTGTCAACTTGAGAAGTTTAGAAGTTTAAGAGACTCAGCAGCATCAGCCCGGGAAGTTCTGAGCATTCCTGGGGTACTGCCTGGGCTCTGCCCATTCATCCTGGAGCAGCACAGCACATGCTGCTCTGGGCCCTGCATGAGTTGAAGGCAGCACAGAGAATTTCACCTAGCCGAGCAGCTTGGGACCTCACAAGCAGACCAGTAGGGACCTGTGCCCATTCCACCATCAGCCTGGGATACTTGGAGCTTCCCTAGGGTCCTGTCTGGGCTCTGCCCAGCAACAGAACAGCCACAGTGGTAGTCTTGACTGGAGCTGAAGGTATTCACTGTGAGTTTCACGTAGCCTTGGAGCCTCAACCACGCACATTGGATTCACCTGCCACAGTGGAATACAGGAAAATGACAAAACGAAAGAGCAAAATGCAACCTTGCACCTTCAGTCCTTCCCAAACAAACCAAAGAGACACAGACACAGAAGAAAGTATAAGCCACACACCTGACACTTCTGAAATGATAGAAACTGAAGTAAGGAAACAAATCCATGAAGCTTTAAAGGAATTGAGATTAGAAATGATTTCCTAGGTAAAACAAGAGATGATAAATGTAATGAAAGAAATGCTAAGCACATCTAAAGAAGACAGAGTTGGAAAAATAGAGGAACACTGCAAAAGGATGGAAACCTTGAATGAAGAATACAAGAAAGAATTAGAATGCATGAAACAGATTCAAAGAGATATCCAGGAAATCAAGAATGTCATTGAAAGCTGGCAAAGCCACCACAATGAATGTGAAAATAGACTTTCAGACTTCAAAGACATGATTGCAGCTAGTAAGGAAGAAAGAAAACATCTTTTAAAAATAACAAGGAATCAGGAAATAGCAATTCAGCAGTTGCAAGATGATGCAAAGAAAAACAATATAAGACTGATAGGTGCAAATGAAAAAGAAGGAGAAAACACAAATGGTATAAAAACACTATTTAAAGAAGTAATAGCTCAAAATTTCCCAAACATGGGAAATATAGAACTCTAATTAGCCATAACCAAAATAAATCAACACCCAGACATATAATTATCAGCATTCCAGAAATTCAACATAAGAACAGAATATTAAAAGCAGTTAGAGAAAAGAAGCAAATCACCTATAAAGGAAAGCCCATCAGAATTACAGCAGACTTCTCAACACAAACAATGAAGTCAAGAAGAGCATGGAGTGAAGTATTTCAAGTCCTAAAGGAAAACAACTTCCAACCCAGACTGATGTACCCTGCAAAACTATCCTTCAAAATTGATGGAGAAATAAGATACTTCCATGACAAAGAGCAGCTGAAGAACTTCATGACCACCAAACCAACCCTGCAAAGAA
>RJWT010040559.1:0-12470 GCA_004365215.1 Cuniculus paca
CTAAGCACCTGCCTGGCAAGCGCAAGGTTGTGAGTTCAATCCCCGGTGCTGCAAAAAAAAAAAGGCATTGGGAATCCATCACATTGGGTTTTTTGTTGTTGATAGTGTAAATGATATATATAAAAGCATATGCATATAGCATACATGTAAGTCATTGAAATTCAACATTGAACAGCCTTATTGTATTGCTGAAACCTCCTTTGTGCCCTCCTGGATCCATCTCTGTTCTCTTCCTTAAACTGCCAGCTTATAATTTCTTTTTTTTTTTTCCAGTATTGGAGCTGAACTCAGAGGCACTCCATCACTGAGCTACATCTCTATCCCATTTTACTTGTTTTAAAATCAGTTTTATTGGTATGCCTTAGATATACATAATGATCACATTCATCATAGGGAATTTGTACCTGTACATATCTTTAGTCTTCTTTTTTCCCCAATCCTCTCCCCTCCCTTCAACCCCTCTTCCCCTCCTTATTTACAAAAGCTTTGTTTCCATTTCTTTCTTTCTAGTCTCTTTTTATTTCCTTTTCCCTTCCTTTCTTCCCCCTCCATTGTTTCCCTTCCCATTTGAACACTTTCTTCCTATTTCACAATATATATTATACATTTTGCTACTTATTTACCCTTTCAGATTCTCATATCAGAGAAACCATGCAGTATTTAAACATGTGTGTCCGATTTGTTTCACTTAATAGTTTGTTCTTGGCTGGGATATAGCTCAGTGGCATAAACACCTGCCTGGCAAGCACAAGATCCTGAGTTTGATTCCTGGTACTAAAAAAAAAAAAAAAAAAGAGTTTGTTCTCAAGGTGCATTCAGTTACCTAGGAATATCTCAAGTTTATCTTTCTTTGTGGTTGAATAGTACTCCATTGTATAAAAAACCCATATCTTTATGAATTTGATGAACATTTGGGTAATTTCTAAGATTGAACTATTACAAATTATGCTGCTATAAATATGGTTGTGCATATATTGCTGTGATTTGATGCTTCTAATTCTTCCAGGCAGATATCAAGAAGAGGAATAGCTGGGTCAAATCCCATTTTACTTTTTGAGACAGGATCTGACTAAATTGTTCAAACTGAGCTGAAGTTTTGATCCTTCTGCCTCAGCCTCCTGCGGTGCTGCTATTATAGGTGTGTGCCCCCACACTTGGCTAATTTTATACTTTTTATCGAGTTCCTTGACAGGATCAGATTGTAGTTTCCAGAGGTCACTCTGGCTGTGTGCAGTAATCTAGACAGGACAGAAACCAGATCTTATGCATGGAGACCACTTAGGAGGACCTGATACTTGTGTAAATACAATCACACCAAGTATCTCTCTACATTTCATTTTATTGCTCTTACCTTTTTTCTTTCCTTTTCACATTTTTTCTTTTCCTTTCCTTCCTTTCCTCTTGTCCCCCTCCCTAGTTCCCACTTTCTTCCTATTTCACAATACCTGTTATACATTTTTGTCCTCATTTACACTTCCAGTTTCTCACACCAGAGAAACTTCAGCATTTATACATGTGTGTCCAATTTATTTCACTTAAGAGTGTGTTCTCAAGTTGCATCCAGTTACCTAGGAATGTCTCAAGAATATCCTTTTTTATGGTTGAATAGTACTCATTGTATAAAAGAACCACAACTTCTTTAATCCATTCATTGGTTGATGAACATTTGGACTGTTTCCAAGATTTAGCTATTACAAAGTGTGCCACTATAAATATAGATGTGCATATATCACTATGGTATGATGTTTTTAATTCTTTTGGAAGATACCAAGAAGGGGAATAGCTGGGACCAATGAGACCTCTAGTCCTAGTTTTTGGAGGAATCTCCACATTGATTTCCACAATTGTTGCACTGGTCTACACTCCCACCAACAGTGGAGAAGGGTCCCTTTTTCCCTGCAGCCCCAACAGTATTAGTTATTGGTTAATTTCTTGATAATGGCCATTCTTTCTGGGGTGAAATAAAATCTCAGCTTTGTTTTGATTTGCATCTCATAATTGACCAGTGATATTGAACATTTTTTCATATATTTATTTGCTGTTTCTAATTCTTTATCTAAGAAGTGTCTCTTCATTTCAGGTGCCCATTTTTTAATTGGGTCTTTAAATTTGGGGGGGTGTTTTTTTTTTTTTTTTTGCGTTCTCTATATATTCTAGATGGTAATCCTTTGTCTGAGAAACAGCTGGTAAAATGTGTTCCCACACTGTGGGTTTTCTCTTCACTCTGTTGGTGATTTCTCTTGCTGTGCAATACCATTTTAATAAGATGAAATTCCAGTTGTTGATTCTTTGTGATAATTTCTGTACAATTGGGGTTTTGTTCATAAAGTCCTTGCCTGCACTTGCATTTTCAAAAGTTCTACCAATTCTATCCTATGGCAGATTCAGTGTTTCTGTTTTAATATTTACATCATTGATCCATTTTCATTTCAGTTTAGTGCCTGGTAAAAGAGATGGATCTAGTTTTAATCTTTAGCATGTGGAAAGCCAATTCTTTCTGCATAATTTATTGAAGAGGCTATCTTTCTTCCAGTGAAGTTGTTTAGCTCCTTTGTCAAAGATAAGGTGGCTGAGTATGTTTGAAGCTGTTTCTGAACCTTCTAATCTGTTTTATTGATCCTCAAGTCTGTTTGTCATTGTTGCTTGTTGTTTTGTTTTGTTTTGTTTTTGCCAGTACCATGCTGTTTTTTTTTAATCACAGTAGCTTTATAGTATAATTCAAGTTCGGGATTGTGATGCCTCCTGCTTTGCCTTTGTTTCCCAGAATTGCCTTTACTATGCTAGATCTCTGCTAGTTCCAAATGAATTTTAAGATTATTTTCTCTAATTCTATGAGATATGCTGTTGGAATTTTGATCAGGATTCCATTAAATCTGTATAACAATTTTGGGAGTATGACTGTTATCACTGTATTGGTTCTTCCTACCCAGGATCAAGTGATATCTTTTGGTTTTCTGATATCCTCTTTAATCTCCTTTTTTGGAGTACTGTAGATTTCAATGTAGAGTTCTTAAATCCTTTGTTAGGTTGATTCCTAGGTATTTCATTTTTTGGATGCTATTAAGAAAGCTGTTGTTTCCCTAACTTCTATCAGTGAATTTGTTATTTGTATATGGGAATGATACTGATTTTTTGAGTCTTGACTTTATATCCAGCTAGCTGCTGAATTTGGCTATTAAATGTAGAAGTCTTTTGGTGGAGTTTTTGGGATCTTCTAAGTAGAGTATCATGTCGTCTGCAAATGATACTTTAACTTCTTCCTTTCCTATTCTTATTCCTTTTATTTCTTTCTCTTGTCTAAGTGTTCTGACTAATGTTTCCAGAACTGTATTGAATATGAATGGTGATGGGACATCTTTGTCTTGTTCCTGATTTTACAGTGAAAGTTTTCCATTTTGTACATTTACTATGATGTCAACAATTGGTTTGTCATAGATGGCTTTTATCAGATTTAAATAAAAACCATCTATTCCAATTTTCTGTTGGATTTTTATCATGAATGGATGTTAAACTTTGTCAAATGCTTTTTATGCATCTATTGAGATGATTATATGGTTTTTGTGCTCGGCTATGTTAATGGGTCTATTACATTTATCGTTTTGCATATGTTGAACAATCCCTGTATCCCTGGGATTAATCCTATTTGATCATGGTGTATAATCTTCTTTATGATTTGCTGCATTCTGTTCACCAGTATCTTATTGAAGATTTTCGTGTCTGTGTTCATTAGGGAGATTATTAGCCTGTAGTTCTCTTTTTCTGTTGAATGCTTCTCTGGGTTTTGTATCAGGATAATACTTGCTTCCAGGAATGAATTTGGGAGTATCATTTCCCTTTCAATTTCATTGAGGAGTTTCAGAAGCAGCAGCCATAGGTCTTTTCTAAATTTCTTGTAGAATTCAGGGTGAATCCATTAGCGCCTGGGCTTTTCTTTGTTGGGAAGTTTTTAATTACATCTTCAATTTCATTGACCGATACTGGGCTATTTAGAATTTTTATACCTCTTGAGTTAGCTTTGGTAATTCATATGTATCTGGGAATCTGTCCATTTATTCTGTGTTTTCTATCTTAATAGAATACAGGTTCTTGAAGTAGATATTGATGACCTTCTGGATTTCTGCAGGATCTGTTGTGATTTTACCCTTTCTGTTCTTAATTGCATGAATCTGCGTCTTTTTTTTTTTTTTTTTTCTGTACCAAGAATCAAACTCAGGACATGCACTTGCCAGGCAGCCACTTGTGCTGCTGAGCTAGATCCTTGACCCTCTTTCCTTTTTTTTTTTTTCTTTTGATAAGGTTGGCTACGGGTTTGTCAATTTTATTTAATCTCTCAAAGAACCTTCTTCAATTCATTGATTCTCTGTATTGTTTTCTTGGTCTCAATTGCATTAATTTCTGCTCTGTTCTTTATACTTTTCTCCTTCATACAAGCTTTGGACTTGACTTGCTCTTCTTTTCCTAGAAGCTTAAGGTTCAATATTAGGTTGTTTATTTCCACTTGATCTTTTTGTTTTGTTTTGTTTTTGAGACAGGGTCTCACTGTGTAGTTCAGGCTGGCCTTGAACTCACTATGTAACTCAAACTCATAATGATCTTTCTGGTTTAGCCTCCGAGTGATGGAATTATAAGCATGCACCACCCTGCCCAACTTCTGTTTTGCTGATATGGAAATTCACCACTATAAATTTCCCTTGTAGGACTGCTTTCATTGTGTCTCATAAGTTCCATTATATTGTATTGGCATTATTGTTTAGCTGTAGAAACTAGTTTCTTCTTTAATTTTATATGTGACCCGTTGGTTGTTCAGGAGGATATTATTTAATTTCCATGTGTTTATGAAGTTCTTGTGGTTTCTTTTGCCACTGATTTTGAATTTCATTGCACTATGTTCTGATAATATGTATGGGAAGATTTTGTTATGGCCGAAATGCAAGAGACGCTCACAGAGTCTGAGAACAGATATGAGCACGCTTTACTAGTTGGTGGACGGTGGTCAGCAATCGGCTAAGACACTGACCCTGAGGCTTTGTTCTCAGGGGTTTTTACACATTTACAAATTCTTCAGTAACCATAGCAACCTTACTATCTTACTTGGAATTTTACAAAACTGTTACAAGATCTTCTAGAACATTTGGATCATTAGTCAAACAGGATGCAGATTATAGTCAGCACATCTGCTGCTTGCGATGACTATTTGTTCCTCCCTTGTGACAGTGGTGTATTGAGATCCCCTATTATAATTATATTAGTGCCTATTTGATTTTTCGTATCTGTTAATATTTGTTCTATATAGTTGGGTACACTGGTATCTGGTGCATATGTATTTATGATTGTTATCTCTTTTTCTTGGACTATTCTTTTTACAAGGATGTAGTGATCTTGTGTGTCTCTCTTAATCAGTCTTGGCTTGAAATCCACAAATAGAATAGTTACCCCTGCTTTTTTCTGAGTTCCTATCATGGAGTATTGTTTTCCATCGTTTGACTTTCAGTTGTGAATTGCTTTTTTAATTAAATGTGTTTCTTGTGTGCAGCATATTGTTGAGTCTTGTTTCTTGATTCATTCTGCCTGTCTGTTTCTTTGATTTGTAAATTGGGCCATTAACATTGATGGTTGTAACTGATATGTATTGACCTATCCTTGGCATGTTATTTTCCTGTTGTTGACTCCCCCCCCCCCCCCATTTAATTGCTTGCCTTGCCTGGTGAATTCAAACTGTTGAGGTTCATGGAGTTGTAATCCATGTTATCACTCTCTAGAATATTTTTCAGAACACTTTGGAGTACTGGTTTGGTGTTCATGAATTTTCTCAGGTGTTCTTTGTCATGGAAGTATTTTATTTCTCCATCAATTTTGGAAGATAGTTAGTGGGCTACATCAATCTGGGATGGAGGTTTTGTTTTGTTTTTTTCTTTTAGCATTTGAAATACTTTTTTCCAAATGCTTCTTGACTTGAGGGTTTGTGTTGAGAAGTCTGCTGTGATTCTGAAGGATTTTCCTTTATAGGTGAATTATTTATTTTCTTTTCTCTAACTGCTTTTAATATTCTGTTCTTCTTTTACATTTCTGGGGTCTTAACTATTATATGCCTTGGGATAGATTGTTTTTTATTATGGCTAATTGGAGTTCTATATGCCTCACTTATCTGTTTGTCAAATTCTTTTTCCCTGTTTAGGAAGTTTTCTGCCATGACTTTTGTGAACAGGTTTTTTTATGTCATTTGTGCTATCTCCTGTTTTGTTGTGTTTTGTTTTGCTTGTTTGTGTGTGTGTATGTGTGTGTGTGTGTTTGTACTGGGAATCAGACTCAGGGCCTCGCACTTGCCAGGCAGGCTCTGTGTTCTCCTGCTTTTTTCATGGACTCCTGTCAATTTTATGTTATTCTTCTTTGCATCATCTAGAAGCTACTGGATTGATTTCTCATGGTTCCTTGCTATTTTTAAGAAATATTTGTTTTTATTATCACTAGCCACAATCCTGTCTTTTACATCTGAGATTCTGTCCTCACATTGGCTCATTGTGCTGTGTGTACTTTCAATGCAATTTTTAATCTCCTGGATATCTGATTGAATCTGCTTTATAGATTCCATTTCTTTCCTTTGTTGGATGTTCATGGTTTCCATCATTTTCCTAAGCTTGTCTATTTTTTAATCTGTATCTGCTCTAGGATCACTAAGCATCTCTTTCATTATGCTCACTAATTCTGTAGTTATCTGAGAAATTATTCCCGATTTGATTTTTTGTAGAACCTCATTCATTTACTTTGTTCCTTATACTGTTACCACTTCACAGAGTTCAAGTGGGTTTTTTCAGATTGTTCCACCTTGTTGCCCCCTAGGTTTGCCTTTTGTGAGCTGGACATCTAGGGTTGCATCTTGTCTAAGGGTCTTGTCATTTTCTTTTTTAAAAAATTAGTTTAATGTCTTGGTTGATGCTTTTAAATTGTCTATGCCAAGTAGCTTTATTGTTAGTATTTAGAACCCTTAGGAAATTAGTACTTCTCAGAGGCATCTTCCAGGTGTTTGAGTTTTGGGTTTTGAGTCTGTGGCAGTCCTACCTTTTCAATTTGTTGGAAGTGCAAAGTTGCTACCTACTTGGCTCAACCCCTAGTTCTTAGACACTGGTCTATAATAGTTTTGTGACCTGTAGGCAATCTCAGTCTCAGGAAGAATAACTGGTTAGAACAATTATGTCACTTTGGCTAAAGTGGTATAATCATCCATAACAGTAGCATCAAACACAGCCTGGAAACTGGCAATCTGAGGTAACTATTTATTTTCCACCTTGAACCGTAATAATATAACAAAATCTAAAATGAACCAGAAAATTGTATGCAGTAAATAAGCCCTCAATATAGTGATTTTACCCTCGGGAGAACACTTTAAAAGGGTTAGGGGGGTAAACAGAGAAATAGAAGAAGACAAAGAGATTAGAAGCAAGGCTGGAAGACAAATTAAGATCATGCAAACTTTGAGGAACTGATGAAGAAGACATGAGGTAAAGAGAGATGGGAAATAAAAACAAGAACAGAACAACAACAAAAACTAGAAACCAGGTTCAACTCATGTAAAAAAAAAAAAACCAATCAAGAAAAAACAAAACTAAAAGCAAGAAAAGAGAGGAAAAGAAAAAAGGATTAAGAAAAAAAAATAGTCCACTTCAAGGTGTGTCTCTGCTGTCACTGGTAGATAATGTGGGCAGAGTCCAGATCCAAATTGATTAAGCCCTGCAGGCCAGCTATAGCTTTGTGGTGGGGTATTGGATAATTCCAGTGAGCCTGCAGCTTTAGTTCCACTGAACTTCTGACTGGCTTCTGGCTGTGAGGTTGGAACCAGACCTGTTAAGCCTGCAGTAGTCCATATGCCCTCTCCAGTTTGAACTTGGCTGCCTGACTTCCTGCTGACTTGAATTTAGCTCCCTTATCCCAACACTGAGAACTACTACATGGAGCCATGAGTTAGTTTCTGAGTTCTGAGCTCAGTTGGCCCCTCTCCAAAATGGCTCCTGGCCAATCATACTCTGCTGGGGGATGTCTAAACCCAAGTAACTCATCAGCCACTGCTGTCCACTGCATCTGCTGCTGCCTTACACTGGTGGGTTTCCCTATGGAGACCTCTGGGGGTGCCAGTAGTCACCCTGTGTCTGCAGGTTTGAGCAGCCCCTTCCATGCAGTGACCCTGGGCTCAGGGAGGTGCCACTTGCCACCTCCTCCTTCTTTGTTGGAGTCTTTCTCTTCACTCTCCCCATGGGCTTCAATTCTCACTTCAGATCCTTCCTGGGACCCACCTTCCTCCTTCTTCTCTTCCTCACATTGCTATATTGCAGTGTCTGGACACCAAATCTTAGGCTCTTTCTCTGCAGCTCACCACTCCACTATCTTCCCAGAAGTCTACTTTTTTTCTTTCATATGATACTTACTTTCATCTTTTTTTATTTGCATTTTACATTGGGGTCTCACTGTGTTGCCCAGGTTGACCTTGAATTCCTGAACTCAAGTGACTATTTCACTCTAACCTCCTGTCTTGGTTACTTTTTCTCCTTGTTGAGACAAAATACCTGATGCCCAAAATGAAGAAAGGAAAGGTTTATTTCTTACAGTTTGGAGGTTTCAGTCCATGCCCAACTGGCTCCAAGGCAGGGTGGCATGGCCAAAGGGGCAGCTGTTCATGGCGGCCCATAAGCAGCAAGAGCGAACAGGGCAAAAGAGAGGAAACATGCGTTCTTCCCTCCCTTATATTGTATGCTGGCTCCACACCTGGGTGGGTGCAGCACTCACACCACTAATCCCAGCGCTAGATTATGAACCAATCACAAATGCTAAATTCAGCAGTCTCCATGACTGCATGAGGCTTGGGGGGCCAGCTAGACACAAACCATAACACCTTCCAAGTAGGTGGGTCTGTAGGCCTGGGCCACCATGCCCAATCTTCATTTTAAAAATATAAATGAAAGGCTGAAGATGTGGCTTAGTGGTAGAGCACTTGGCTAGTATGCATGAGGGTGTGGGTTCAGTCCACATCACCATGAATAGGCAGGGGGTGGGGCTGGAGGCAGGCTTTCAGTTCAGTCCACAGCACTGCAAAATAAATAAAAATGGCACCTTCTTGGGAAAAGAAATCAGAACATAAAGCTCTAATTCTGTTGGATAGTGTGAGATGGCTATATTGTTTAGCATAGCACTGCACCTGTGCTGTCTGTGACAGCTAGCCAGTTCGACACTTCCCTTTGACACTCTCAGTGTGGAAACTCCCAAGCTGTTAGCTCCCTGCTCTGCACTTCCCTCAAGATGCTGTGTTAGTTTCCTATGGCTTCAGTAGTAAATTGCCACAAACTGGTGGCTTAACACTACAAAAGTTTATTCTATCCAGATTCTGGAGACCAGAAATCTAAAATCAGTCCACCAGTCCAAAATCAAGGCATGAGTAGGAGTTTGCTTGCTCCTGAGACTCTTGGGGAATCTTCCCTCCTTGCCTTGCCTTGCCAGCTTCTGGGGGCCATGGGCAATGCTTGGCACAGCCCAGATCTGTCTGTCTTGAAGGCTAGCATCTTCAAACTACTTTTACTCTCACTTGACAGGGCTTTCCCATCAGCATAGGTAGAGTTTTTGTGAACTTGTAAACACTGAAAGGAAGACTGTCAAAGACAAGTGAGAAATGGCAAAGCTTTACTGATTCCCTTTGGGAAGAAAACTGTGGACTGAAGTGGCTGTCTGCCAACTCCCAGAAAGTTACTGCAGAAACTTCACAGAAGTTGCTGGATCTCACTCCCTGGCACTCCCAGATTCCCCTCAGTTTCCAGCTCTCAGGCATCAGAGCGGTGACAGCATACATTTCATCCACATTCTACTATGAAGACAAAATAAAAACTGGCCAAGTAAGACTGGAGAGGAAAAAAGTAAATTCAGTGTATTACTTGTTTCATAAATTGGTTATTCAGTGAATTGACCATTTGGCAAATTGGCTATCTACAAATTGGCTGTTAGTGAAATCAGCCTGCATCCCAGGAAATAGTGTGGAACTCCAGGCTCAGTTGGGCTGCTGTCAACCCTACCTAGGGTAGGACTGCACTGTCCCCTCAGCTTCCTACAAGCTGTGCTGATGGGGACATTGCCCTTGCAAGAAGCTGGGTCTGAGTCTGGCAACTCATAGCATAGGGCCTTCTGGGGACAAAGAGGAAGAAAAAAACAAGAGTGGGTGGGAGCTCCCTGCTTTAGAGTCCCAGCTCAATGGAACCTCAGTGTTGGCCAGCAGCTCACCCTCTCTCTGTGTGGACCAGAGCCACACCAGCAGTCAGTCATGTGCTATACACAAGACCAAACTAGCATAGGACAGGTATTTTAAGATGGCAGGATTGGATGCCTAAGCCGTAAGTTGTATAGACCACCTTTGTGAGGTAGTCATGAGATTAAATGTACATACATTAACTGGTTTTATGTACCTGGAATGTCCTATACAGGCCTGTTGGCCATTATTTAAATATTGTTTTGATATGATTACTAATCCTATGTCTTTACTATATGGTTAACCTACTAACACAATTCCTGCACATACGGATAGTTGATAAATATTACCGTTTTTCTTTCATTTATGTATAGCTTTGGGTACAGGTTTGGAGACTGCTTCTTGTGGAGGCCCCGACCCATTTCTCACTTTCTTATAACTTCAAAAGCCAGTTCTAAGGGGCCAGGGATATAAGCTCAGTGGCCCAGTGCCTGCCTGGCAAGTGCAAGGTCCTGAGTTCAATTCCCGGTACAAAAAAAAAAAAACCAGTTCTGGTCACTTAACATCAGTAGAATGGATATGAGCATAAACACACAGTCATAAAGTGCTACTCAGCCAGCCATACATCTTGGAAGCCTTGCAAGTTAACAGAGCAAGTGGAGTTACTGTGGGAAGACTCTATGAATTCTGAAAGTGATTATTTCCAGAGTAGTAGCTGTCTCAGTAGAATAAAAAGAAAAGAAAAAGAATTGAAGAGGAACAGCAACAGAAAAGGAGGCCTGTAAGTTTGTGTGTGCCAACTGTATGAATTGCTTATTACCCATTTCCTAAGAGCCTGGATGAAAACATGAGTTTACTTATGTGCATATTCTCTTCTAAAAGAATGCCAGAATACTTAAAAATAACTATTATTTTCTCTGATAACATATTGCAAGCAGTCCAAGCTGCATAAGTAGCAGTATATTTCCATAGCAGGATTCCTGGACGAGCCAATACTGAAGGAGTTTGCAGGTATCTGCTTTAGCATAGGGATATAAGTGAGCCAAATGGATGTAGCCTATATGTGTACAGCAGTCTGGTTACAGGAAATTACCTACTCAAAAGTTGTTGTTGTAAATAAATACACGTCCCTGCACCAGTAAGGTTAAACAGAAAATTCACAACGTGCCAAATTAATAATTACAAAACCAGACTAATAGTTATTCAGAGTTAAAAAGTAAGACGTGCAGTGATTGGAGCTAAAACTAGCTCAGTAGCCCTGATGATAACAAATCTCTTCCCAGGATGGAAAAGTCTAGCCTAGAAGGCACCTAAGGAGCTGGAGCCTGGCAGTGCGACATGGAAGAAGCCAGACTACTGGCAACTCCAAGGGAGGGTCCTCAGTCACCTCTTTCTCATGTAGGCAGCTATGAATAAGAAGTCTTGGTGGCATGCACCCATGAGGCACGGGGGCTGGGCTCCTTCCAAGGCCTGCAGGAAGCTCTTTCAGACCTGGGATGTGAGCTGTGCTTTACCACAGGAACATCTGCTATGAGAGAGGACCAACCACTTATGTGCTCCAGCATCTTCTTACTCAAGGAAGATCTGGAAATAGAAGGCAAGAACCAGTGAATTCATAGTGGAGACTAATGGTGATTTTATTGGCTGTATTTTCTGAAAATTTCTGCAGTAAACAGAAATTACTTTTGGTTAATTTTTCAAAGAACTTCATTCAATTTAAGTCCCTACAACAGCAGAAAGATTTACATTACCACCTTGCAGCCCTGGGGGAGTTAAAACAATTGCTGAGGGGAGGAGACGAAAGGTTTATGAATAAATCTGCAGTTACTTGAGCTGCTAAGATTAAGTGACAGCAGCAATCTTCCAAGGCACACACAAACCCTCTCTGGAGGAAAGAAATTGCTCCTCTCTGCTTCAGTGCCCCATACTATATTAGATTAAAAAGGAAAGAGCAGCAGTACTGCTGTGCAGCAGCTGGGATGAAACCTTTCCTGGATCATTCCTGAAGAAGAGTTAAATGCTTTCACATTGTCCCGCCCATAACAAGAAAGCAGAGGTAAGACCTGCCTTAGGTTCCTTAAAATGGAGAAAAAAACATGGAGAGGTAGGCTGAAATGCTGCAGGAAGAGTTGGTTGTTTTAACTTTTTAAAATTGTGAAATATAGTATATGTATAAAAATGTGAATAAAATATAACAATGAATTTGAAAGCAATGCATGTGTACCCACTATTCAAGTCAAGAACAAGAATA
>RJWT010040560.1:0-12448 GCA_004365215.1 Cuniculus paca
GGTTGTGGTGGTGATGGCAGTCCTGGTGGCAGCTGGTGACCCCAGAGGTCTCTGCAGAGAGGTGCAGTGGTGGAAGAGAGTGGCGGATGTGGAGGTCTGCACAGGTTGGCAGTGAGTGCAGGGGACTCAGTCCTCCCACAGGAGAGAGCAATTGGCTGGGAGCCATTTTTGAGTCAGGCAGGATAAGCTGGGGGCCAAGACTACTGCTGGCTCTTCCAGCAGCTCCAGGTTGGGTGTGGACCCATGGAAGTTGCCTGGACTGAGTCTTGCTCCTGTGTGCGATCTAGACAACATTGCATAGGTTCCTAACCAGCTTAGGTCCCCAGGCCTGGCTGGCTCCACTCCTATTCAAACTCCAAGGGCCCTTGTGGGGTAGTACCCAGCTCAGGGCAGAAGCATGGGCACCCACTATCAGATACCCTTAGCCAGCACTGGCTAGAAAAACCAAACAGTCTCACTTCAGAGAAATTGTAGCCAATGCCAGAAGTGCCTGGAACTGCACTACCCACATGTATGGAAGAAACCAGGAATATGTCAAGATGAAGAAGGAAAAGGCATTCTCTGGCATCCAACCCAAGCAGCACAAGTCCAAGAGAGGTAAACACGGAAGAGATCAGGAGTCAAACACCTGAAATATCTGAAGTGATATCAACTGAAGTAAAGAAACAACTTCATGAGGAAGTTAGAACTTCATGAGGAAGTTAGAAAAAAGAAATTAGAACAGAAATACTATTCCAGGTAAAAGAAGAAATGAAAAACAATAAAAGAATTACTAAGCACTTCTAAAGAAGACACATAAAAATTACAGGAGCATAGGAAAATGAGGGAAACCATGAATGAACAATATAAGAGAGATTTAGAATGCATGAAACACATTCAAAGAGATATCCAGAAAATTAAAAACTCCATTGAAAGCTGGCAAAACCACTTGAAAAGAAACAGAAGATAGACTTGCAAACCTTGAAGACAGGTTTGCAGCTTGTGATCGCAAAAGGAAAGGTCTCTTAAAAATAACAAGGAATCAGGAAGTAACAATTTAAATGGCTGCAAGACAACTCCAAGAAATGTAACTTAAGAATTAAAAATGTGAGTGAAAAAGCAGGGGTCAGGACAAATGACATCAGGAATCAGGACCCTATTTACAGAAATAATTTCTGAGAACTTCCCAAGCATGGAAAAAGAAAGTGACACTCAAATAAGTGAGGCATATAGGACTCCAGCAAGCCATAACCAAAACAAATCTACACCCAGACATATGATAATCAAGATCCCAGAAACTCAACTCAAGAACAGAATATTAAAAGCTGTTAGAGAAAAGAAACAGATCACCTATCAAGGAAAACCCATCAGAATCATGGCAGAGTTCTCAACACAAACCATCAAGTCAAGAAGAGGCTGGAGTGAAGTATTGCAAGTCCTGAAAGAAAACTTCCAACCCAGACTGATGTACCCTGCAAAACTTTTTTTTAAAATTAATGGAGAAACAAGATACTTCCATGACAAAGAACAACTCAAGGAATTCATGACCACCAAACCAACCCTACAAAGAATACTAAAGGACATTCTAGAGAGAGATAAAAAGGACCACGGTCTTAGGAACAATGGCAGAGGGTGACCATCAAGCGGGGGCAGTTGGTTGAATGGAGAAGAAAAATAGGGAGCCAATGGCAGGAAAATGGCATGGCAGAGACAATGCAGTGCAAGAAGGCTACAACTATTAATGTAGATGGCCTCAGTCCACCAATAGAAAGAAACACAGGCAAAGTGGATCAGGAGACAGGAACAATGAATATGCTCTATACAAGAAACAGATTTAATTAGAAAGAAAATTCATAGACTGAAAGTCAAAGGAGAGAGAACAATGCCCTATGTGACAGGGAGCCAGAAAAATAAGTAGGGGTAACTTACCCATCAACTGCAGAATGGATAAGAAAGAAATGGCATTTTATGTGGTGGAAACCTATTCAGCTATAAAGGAAGATAACCTCGAGGCTCTTGTAAATGGATGGAGGCAACTTGAGATCTTGCTCATGGATGAAATGGTTCAGAGTCACATGGGTGAATTTCGTGTGGTCTCCCTAGTATGACAAACTGAAGGAGTTAGTGGGACCCAAAATGCACAATACATATTGGGAAAGTCAAAGGGGAGGAATTATCTAAAAAGGAAAGAAAGTGACCACTGTTAATCTATTATCATGATTTGAAACTCATATTGTCTTCATTGTTATGATCAGTTTCATTTTATTCTGATTTGTTTGATTTTATACTTGATTGCATGGACAGCTATTTTAAAGATAACAAAATACATATTGCAACCATCGAGGATGTCCAATTATCTTGTCTCGAAACCCTGTATTGCTTTCATTGTTTTGTTATGACTGATTTTACTCTATTCTGTGTTGTTTGATTGTATTATGTCTGAAGGTGTAGGCAAGTATTCTGAAGATAACAAGAAGCATTATAGTAGCCACTGCTGTTTTACTAGTTATCTTGAGGTTCTGTATTGCTTTCATTGTTTTGCTTTATTTTTTTTAACTGGTTTTATTCTGTTCTATTTTGTTTGATTTTATTTATCCTTGATGTTATGGGCAGTTATATTGAAGATAACAAGAGGCATTATGATAGCCATTATTGATTGCCTTTTATCCTGTTTAGAAGTCATGAACTGTGTTTATTGTTTTGTTGTGATTGACTCTACTCTGTTTTATTTTGTTTGGCTGTATTCTTTTTAAAAAAAGAACGACAAAAGATCTTAATGTAGAGTTGTTTTTCTAAACTAAAACCTCAGTGTTCAGGTTTAATTGCAGTGTTGGCACTTTGCAATAAATTAGTGGGTTTTGTGTTGCAGTTTGGTATTCAGTCTCTAAAAGGTTTGTCATCACTGTCCTATATAATTCCATTTTTCTGAACTTCTAGAAAAGGTAACAATAGAATAACAAAGAACAGATCAATGGTTCCCAATAACTAGAAGTCCAGAGAAGATATTAACTATGAAGTCAACTGAGGTAGAGACTTTTGTAAAATCCTGGAACTGTAGATATTTCAAGTAATATCTCACACAAGTGCCTGTAATTACTGTACTAGAATTTCTCAAATTGCATACTTTAGCAGGTGCGTTTTATTGTTTATAAACTTTAAAATATATTTGAGATTAGTATTTCAAGTAGTAGGAAGATAGATAGCCTATGTTTCTGAACCTGTACTGTATCATAGTTTGAGCATTATCTTTTTAAATGTCTCAGTGTTTTTGGAATAACAAAAACCAGTGACCTGTATTAAGCAGAAGAGCTTTCCTCTCCTTAGGCTTTTAAAAATCTGGTAGATGCTGCCAATCTCTGTTTCTTCCCCACTATTCTGAGGCACAGCCAGATTAATTTGCCTCCAATTTTAGCTATGGACTCACAATAGTTTTTTTTTTTTTTTAGAAATAAACAACAAGTAACAGTCATATAATTTTCTTTTATACTTATCTTAAAATTTCTGAGGAACTTGTGTAGTTTTATAAAAACTTAGAAAAACCATTATAGTATATATTATTTTTCTATCTTTTCATTGACAACCAATTCATCAACTTTGGGACATCATATATATGTATATATGTTATATGATATATGATATATGATATATGATACATTATATATATCATTACCTTCTAAACTAGTTTTCCTTCACACTCTTGTTTTCTTGCCCTAAAATAAAAATTATAGTGAACGTTTAAATTTTAAAATTACACTAAAAGACACATTTCATTAATTTCCCTCAAAATGCTCCCCCTAGCTTGAAATATGCTTATCCCATCATTCTTGAAAATGTCTTTAATACATTTTTTAAAAAATTAAATATTCACTCTATTTTAATCACTAAAAACATAATGTAAGAGGAATGAAAGATGTTGTCTGGCATATAATATTCACTAGTTGTATGTTTGCTGTGCACAAGGGATAGTACATAGTTTGTATGTAGACTGGTCAGCTTGGAAGGTATTATAAGTATGGTATTTTCCATGGAGACTCAGTCTCTATGTTTCTTCAGGGGAACACTGTGATCAAAAGGAGCTTTAAGGTTAGAGATTCCTCTTAGTTATTTTCCTTGGAGCAGCCTTATAACCTCATTCTTGATCCCATTGATTTAGATACCTACAGCCTGAAAATGTGCTTTATTTGGTTGGAACAAGGTTGGTTAGCACAGAGCTTATTGCCAGTACTTAGAAATTTAGAGATTTTGAAATCTGAATTTTCATCCATTTTTTGCACTATGTTTTGCTTGTGCTGGATAGCAGGTATCCTTTTTCTGTGTGGGTTCATTAGTCACACATCCAAATACTCCTTAATATCTTTCTGACACTGAGTTCCTTTACTGTTTGGTGCCTGCCATTATGCTTGAACTGTTGTGTTCTTTTAGTAGAGTTAAAGGAGAAATAAAGTATCTCATACCATGTTGAAAAAAAAATCATGGTACAGTAGACTCTCAGCATGTCTGAGTGCCTACAGAAACTCATTTCCCACATCCATGGTAATTTTTGCTGTGTGGTGCTTGTGCTACCCAAAAGTCTACCCCCCTGGAGGAAATATATAGGAATTCCTTTCAAGGTTACTCTTCAATCTCTGCTTATAATTTTCTGCTCAGTATCCAGAAGGAAGAAACTTCCTGCACAGTTTTTTTTTTATTTTTAATTTCAAATTATGTGAAATAATACACTTCTTTATAGTTTTTTTTAAAAGAGAATAATAAAAAACAACAATACAGAATTTCATAACAAGATGATAGGAAATTAACAATGATTATTATATTGCAAATTGTTGTCTTCAAAATAGTTGCTCAGATTGCCAAGTATGGGCACGCAAAATTGATCATACAATATAAGCAGTATTCCTTTCAATGAACTAATAGAATGAGTAGTACAATTATCTTAGCATATATATATATATATATATATATATATATATATATATATGTATATATATATTCCCTTCTTTTCTCCTTTCCTTTTGAGCAGTTTCTTTTTCAAAATCTTATCTGTTATTTTGTTGTGCATAATACTTTTTCATTCTACTGAGATGGTAAGTGACTATAGTCTTATTTTGCATTACATTGACAGAAATTTAACATAAGCATTTGATACAGAAAATAAAACTACACATTGTAAAAAAAATTCTTTCAAGAAAAGTAAAATAATTTAAGAATGTGGGCACTTCTGTCTGCCATCCTGCTCAAGAATGCATGCCTCCAATGAGAAATGAAGCCACTATTACCCCAGCAGCTTCGGTTCCCAATTCTTTTTCTTGCATTATCATTGTGGTCCTCTGAATGACATTCTTGTCTTTAAAAGGTCATTTTTCAAAACAGTGTTGATTTTGTGAAATGACTTATACCCCCATATTGTAAGATGCCACTAAATGTTCTTTTCAACTTTGCTGTAACTATAGTAGTCATAGACTTCTACAGGGTTACTCCTAGCAACTACACTAATATGCATTCATCTTACATGGTCCACTTGCAGTGTTTCTTATGAACAAAATCAGCATTGTCCTCAAGTGTTTTTAGTTTAGTTTGGCTGATTTTTTACTTATACAAGTCAAACACTAGGCTACAAGATGACTGTGAATTATTTTTTTCTGAACTCTTTTTCCAAATAATCTGAATCACTTGAAATGCTAGGTGACTCCTTGTGTTTCTCTTATGGAGACATTCCCAGCCAAATTTTGTTTCACCCTTTCACTTCTTTCCTAGGTTTTTTCCTTTTGCTCTCTGGTCATGTAACAGCTCTATTATTCATCCTCTTTTCCTTCTCCTTCAGCTTCCTTGAAAGCATCTTGAAACAAAAAGGAAATAAAAAGTCTTCCAGTTTTAACTTTTTTATTTGAGAATTTAGAAATATTAAAATTTAAGGAAAATGTCAAAATTTTAGAAGTCTATGGTTTTCATGCAGTGTATCTTAATCTCTTCTTACTTGGCCTTTGAATGTGTAAATAAAGTATTTGCTTTGGATAACGGTATTTAGAATCAAAGGTTATAAATTATCTTCTGATCATAAGTATCAAGTCCATAATCAGTAACATAGCTGTATTCCTTAATTACTCTGCTTTTACCATCTGCCAAGGAATGCATTAAAGAATGTAGTAAACAAAAGGAGTGAGCTGTAAACTCTGACTGAAATTCTAGTGAAACGCCCGTAGGAGTTTTCTCTTGCGATAAATGACATATTACTGCAGTGTAAGATCTGAGGTAGGGGGAAGGAGATGTAACTGTCAAAGAAGATGGAAAGCCATATGTGTGATGAGTAGAAGGCAAACAACTACTTTTAAGCTATCTTAAATTTTAACTCTTAGTTGGGATATAACTGTAAAAAAGCATTTGTAGGGTAATTTGTTGTATTTTCAAATGGAAGTATTTTTACTCTAGAGAAAATATAAAACTGCGCAAAATTTTAAAGCAGTGTTGAGCTTGAGATTTTCAAGCATGTATTTGCATTTGAAAATTATTTTCTGTGCTTGAGCACTACACCATTTTCCATCAATTTGAAGCACATGATTGTTCAAACTGGAAGGATTCTGGAAATCATCTAATCCAAGGATTTATTTATAGATGAGCAAGTTAAAATAAAAATTATGAAAAGTATAAAGATGAATCCAGGGCATTTGTTTGATGAGTCAATTGTTTCACATTACTGCAGCTATTAGAGGATAAGACCAATTTTCCCAACCCCTTCTCAAAAAACACAAAAACAACTACTGACAAAAGATAATCATACTCTGAATAAAAATAGAAAACAATATAAGCTACATTCATTTAGTTGAAAATTATTTTATCCACAATCGAGATTGAAGTTAGACACTTGCCAAACTGTTGAGATTGGCAGCAACTTCTCAAAAAGTACTTCTCTATTCATGTTAAATCACTAATCATAATGATTTCTGAAGGACAAATTTAATTGTGCTGGATGGTGTGGTTATTACAACAAGCATCTGAATTTTATTAACCCAGATTTATGTGATAAATGTAAGAAATTTTCAGATATAGATAATGAATCATTCTATTTGCATATTAAGAATTTGAATCTTAGGAATACTAAGGTTCATATACTATAATCAATTTAAAAATTCTTTGTAGATTAGGTAGTGTTATGGAAATGATCACCACCACAATTCTAATAAATTTTTTATTAATGGAACTTCACATTAAAGAATTTGTGTTAGTATGGTATTTCAGCATTGCTTCTGGTTTATTAAAACTATGTGGGTCAAGTATAGAATGATAAGTCTTTTATGATTGAGAAGCTGCAAATAATAATGGAGCTAACTCATTAATAAACCTTAATTAAACCTTGAGTGAATGCAGTGTGCATGTTGATAGTAAGATAAAGATGAAATGAAGATTATAGTACATTTTCTATATATTTTAGAAATGTAAAACATCAAAAATTCTTACAGTAGGATAGTGTGAGACACTTCTCTGAAAAAGAAACACTGTATAAACTAGTCTGTCAAATTCCCTACCACCAGCCATGTTGACACATGAACATTACAAAAAGAAGAGTAAAATGAAGTATTTTGAGTTTTTCAGCTAAAAGATCAAAGAGTTTATATAGTTATGAGTCAGATAAAATTTTGGTACTTGGAATTTTACAAAGGTGGCAGTTTTTGTGGTAGTTGAGTAAAAAGAAGAGTGACTTTAACAATATTTAGTTTAGCTATGTTTTAACTTTGTTTTTTTTTTTAATTTTAAAGAGAATAGAACAAAACAAAACAAAACAAAACAGAATAGAGTCAAACACAATATAACATTTCAGAACAGAACACTGCAAGCAATACAGGTCTTCAAAACATAACAGTAGGAGATTAACAATGGCTACCCTAGTGTCTCTTGCCTTCTTTGAAATGTTTTAACTTTGTAATAATGGATATATCACTTGAAAGTTCTGAGTTTCAGTTTCAAGTCTTTATCTTAATGATATTTGCATAAATGTATATAAAATGTCTAGCCTGTGGTATATATATATATATATATATATCTCCTTGTTTTATAAGCCATGGGTGTGAGTGGAACTACTTGGTATCCTTTAAATACTTGGGATGACACTCTTCTAGGAAACTAAAAGTTAAATAATATTGGACATTTTCACAAAAAGTGTTAGAGAAAAATGAGGTTAGCAATGTTGAAGAGAAAGAAAGCAAGGGCTGTCGTGAAAACCCATTAGTTAAATTATCAAGGTTAGATACCAAAAAAAGAATGAGAGTGATAAGTACCTTGAGAATGATAAATGCTGGGGATAAGACTTTCTCTCCTTCACTTTTCTAAGTTAGGAGGGAATATTTAAAGTCACAAAGGAGAGCCAGGAGTAATTTTAAAATAATCAAGCTGGTGTTACAGGCTCAAGTGCTCACACTTGTGAATTTATGCCAGTCAATCCAAATTTATGAGCCTCTAATGAGGCTCTAATCCTGTCTACATTCTACAGGAGATTATATTTTAGTGGCAAAAGGGATAGGAAGTCATTTGCCTGTGACCAAATTATTTCATTAATTTATGACTGTTTTGTGAGGACCACACAATGTATTGAAGGTTCCGTTCCCATGAGACAAGAGTAGTACTTATGAGTATATTGATAATATCCTCTTTGGAATATTATGAATTTCCAGTATATTTTAGGGCCTCCCTGTGTGCAGTAATGAAAGTGTTAAGATGTAAATATGTGAATAAAACAAAAAAATGTGAAATATAATCTGATGATTTATGTTTATGCACGAGGAGCAGGCCAGTAGTGAACAGCATGGGCTAGAATTAGACAACAGTTTAATTTTAGCCTTTATCCTTCCATTTTTGTAATACAGGTCTAGATATTTTATTATTTCATGTCTCCATTTTCTTTATGTAAAATTAGGGTACAATACAACCTGTTTGACAATGTGTGCATGTAAACTCCTTAACACAGATCTCAACACAAACCCAACATATATACTAGCTCTGATCAATACTTATGACTGACCAAATACTAAGGATCAAGAGGTGGTTGGAAAAATGGAACCAAAGAGTGTGGAGAAGAGAAAAAAGATAGAGATGAAAGAAAATAAGGAAGGAGGAAAGGCTAAAAATGGTCAATTTATTAGAACAAAATAATTTTTGTGTTTAAATTTGGAACCTTTGAAGACAAGCTACAGACTACATCAATACATGGCATAGACACTAAGATTTCTTTTCCTTAAATAGATTTTCTGTTAAAGCATATCAAATGAATATTGAGAGTTCAGACATGCATTCCTGAAATTTACAGTGAATATAGAGGTTGGCCACTGTCTCAGCCTGTCCATCAGCTTCTTTTTAGAGTGTTTTAAATCAAATTCACTTGTAAAAGAATCCAAGTAATTTATAATAGCCAGCTGAAATGTCAACTATAGACTGAAATTAAGATTTATTTCTGCACTAGTGCCAAAGCAGTTGAAATATAGTGTCTCAAAAGTGTCATGTGGGATGTTAATGCTCTTAATGGTGGATCAGGAATGGTGAAACAGATGCGATGCAAAGCTGCCAATTCATCCATATTGAAAATGGAATTTAAGAAACTTTAGTTTTATTTTTTAAATATACTTTGAGTTTATTTCAGTTTTTCTTTGATGGTTTTGTATTTAATTGACAAAATCTGGAATATAATTTTTTTATTTATATTGTTAAAGATTGTGTTCTCAGGAAAATTTCCTTTTTGAAACAAGTCTAGGAAGCCAGAGAAATTTATATATAATCACAAAAATACTGCTTTGAAATTTATCATAAACTTAAGCAATAGATAAGCAATAACTTGTGAAAATATTTGCAACTTACATCACATAAATATAAAAATGCTCTTTTTCCTAATGTATAAAGAACTCCTCTAAATCACTCAGAAAGATTCCAAGCACAAAAATAGAAAAAACAAACCTAGAAAAACAGAAAAATGCAAATGGTTCATTAGTAACAGCAATACCAATTTAAACTATCACTATTTCTCATTTTTTGGATTTATGAAGATCAACATTTTTTGGTAAACTACACTGTAGTTAAAAAAGACACATAGTTTTACAACAATAGTCATTAAGCTGGTGCAATTTATAAAAACCAAAATTTTCACTAAGTGTCAAAATTTTAAAAAAGCACTTCATCTTTAATCCAGTAACTCTTAGTTCTTTTTCTTTTTTCCCCAACCATACAGATCTACTCACCTCCTCCCCGCAAAATGAATCGTTCACAAAGGTACTCACTGCAGTTTTTGTAACAGCAAGACTATACATACTTTTTCTTTCCTTCTTTTTTCTTTCCCCTTCCTTAAGACTAGACATACTCATATGCTTATAAAAACTAGATAAATTATTTATTCATATATATAGTAAAATACTTCATAACTTTTTTTTAATATTTCAACTTTTAAGAAGAATAAAGTAATTCTGTAGGTCCTAATGGGAAAGATTTTCAAGAAACATTGCACAAAAATTAATATTCAGAAAGTGTAAGTAATTTTATTACTGTTTTTTTAAAAATTAGGCATAGATCATCTCTAAAAGGAGATGGCCTACAAAACCTTCTCATGTTCAGTGGTTTTGGTAGAACAGGATTCAGATTTTGTCATGTTTACATCTGCAATTTATTACAGCAAATGATGCATTATACAAAGGGAAAGTACGTAGGACAAGGTCTGGTGGACATCAAGCAAGTCCTTGCAACATGGATTTTTACAAGACAATAATCCCAGCATGTAGGATAACACATGGGAAGTGCTATGTACTAGGAAAGCTCCTTAGAAACTCAGTGCCAAGCTTTTCTATTGTGGGATGGTTACATAATACTCCCAGCCTAGCATGTATCAAAATTACAGATTTCTAAAAAGAATTCATTCATCCTATACAACATTGCCCAAATAGTATACTACAGATATTCTTAAGAATGAGGGTATGTGAGAATTTTCTCAAAATCTGAATTGGTCATCAGCTGATGACCAATCTTACAAGTATCATGCAAGTATCATTCTAAGAATAACATAATACTATGTTAATTTCTTTTGCACAATTTATATATAGAATATTTCTGGAACAATAAAAATTAAGTGATAGTAATCTCTTCTGAAAAAGTAATTGAGTGGCTGAAAGATTTGATTTAAAATATTCTCTTCAACATTTATCCCTTCTTATTCTATTTTATTAATAAGACATGCATTACTTAATCCAGGTCTCCAAACTTTTCCAAACTCCTCCCAAAGCCAGTTCCAAAGATTTCTGAACAACACGCTCAGGTACAGTCAAAGCAAAAGCCCCAATCCTAGTATTGAAGTCTGTGTTAGTTACTTTTCTATCACTGAAACAAATACCCGATACTTAGAGAGGTTTATTTGGCTCACAGTTTCCAGTGGGGTCAGTTCAAAGCTGTTTGGTTCTAAAGGGGCATGGTGGAGGACAGCTGGTTATCCCATGGTAATCAGGAAGAAGAAAGAAAAAGAAAGCAGCCAGGGACAAGAACACACTCTTTCAGATCACACCCTCATGGACCCCTCCTCCAAAGAGCAAACCAGGCCCCCAACCCCCATAATTCAGTCACCTTTTAAACACATGAGATATTTGGGGGCACTTTAGATTGAAACCATAACACACAATATAAATGAATTGAGGTGGCTTTGTATTGTGTCATTATAACTTCCAAAAATTCTCTCCATATAACTTGTGAGTAAGCCTGTTTGTGAAAGATAATCTGTACTTGATTTTTATGAAAGCAATTGTAAACAGACTGCTCTAATTTTTAAGGTCTGTAGTTTGTACAGGATACCAGGCATGTAGTTACTCAGTTGGCAGCTTACTTTATGGGAGTGTCACAGATCCCTTTCTCATCTCCTGCTAGCCCTTCTCTTACAGGTTCCATCTCTAGACAAGTACATGTATAATTCTAATGTAAATGCAGCCAGATTCCTCTGAAGTTCATCCATTGCAGTGATGCTAGAGATGCTGAGATATAGGGTTCTAATTCATCCCACAGCTTCCAGTTTGTCATTGTTCTTGTCCACATATACCTTCCATCGCAACTGCAATCTGGCTGACCTATAGTGACTTCAGATTCAACACTAGGTGCAAGGCAACAGTGCATAGACTGCTGTCGGTTTGTTAAGGTTTAGATCTAAAAAGTGCCCCCAAAATGTCATATGCTCAGAGGTAAGGCTTTTTAAAGGTAATTGGAACATGGGGGCATTATTCTCATCAGTGGATTAATCCAGTGATCAGTTCATAGCTGAATGAGCTGTTGGGAGGCGGGACCTTCAGGAGCTGGCTCACTGGGAGTGAAACCTCAAAGAGTGTATTCTTATCCATGTTTTTTCCTACTTTCTGTGCTTGTTGCTTGCCTTGGGTTGAGTAACTCTTCTGCTATGCCTTGTCCTCATGAGGTTTTAGTTTTGGAGCCAGTCAACCATGGCCTGAACACTGAAACAATGAGCCAA
>RJWT010040561.1:0-12468 GCA_004365215.1 Cuniculus paca
CAGGCAACATGAGGGGAGGGCCAAAGAGCCACCCATTGATGCCAAAACATTGTTATGATGACCAAGGAGACTTCAAATGGTGACGGGTGGAACCCTTCAGTGGATAAGAAAACCTGCAACTGTCTTGTTAGGGCAGGTCACTTGTGCCTTGGAGATAACAGCATAGCATCACTGCCAGGGCCTTGGCAAGTCTTCAAGTCTTGGCTCCACTTGGAAGTGGCTCCTGAGGGGAAGAGAGCTGTCAGAGGGTTGCAGTCACTGGCTAGTGAGCAGGAGGGGACTGGGAATCAGGTGCCTGCCAACAACAAAAATGCTCTGTAGCTTGGCTCCCTTTTTAATCAGAGTGGCAATAAAACAGTTTAAAGTGAACAGAGCAGAAGGTGATCCAGGAGTTTTAATTCTTTTAGGAGCAATGAACTTATAAAATAATCCAAGAGCATGACTAAAGTCAGAGCAAAACCACACTACCTAGCTCTCAAGTTTTTGGGAAGATAAAGAACCTGTCAACATGATAAAACGGATGTGCATACGTCATGATTGGCAATATGTGGATACAGTTAATTTTATTCAAAATTAAAGTTCAAAGCCTTAAGTAATATTAATTAAATGTTTAGTGTGTATATTTAAGTATATATGGATAAAGATACGTTGCAGCGAATGAACAGAGGAAGCTTACAAGTGATGAAAAAGAGGACTACGGGGTTGCAATTGGTGTTTGGAGTATTCAGCTAACTTATTTGGTCAGAGATACAAAAATCTCAATTCATTAATTATTTTTAAAACATTACCTAAAAGAAATTCTCTGGCAAACATAAATGAATTTTGAAAAAGTAAACAGAATTTGCAGCTCTGTTTACGAAATAACGACCCATTATTAAGGCCCAGCACAAATGTGTGGGAAATGTGATTTCAGAATGGTTAGAAAACGAGGTCTGAGCTGTGTTTGCAAACTGGCGTGTCCATGAGCAGACAGCAATGGGCCAGAATTCACACGCTTCCCGGCCCGAGGTATGGAAATGCCCCAGGACAGTGCCTTCTGCCCTGACATGCCCTGCCACCCGCCCATCTCAAAGGCGGAGAGAGTCTCTGCTCGTCTCACAGCCAGGCCTTGTGGATCAGGCTCTGCTGTGCACAGCCTGGCATTGGCTCAAACATGTGCGAGTTTCCAGGGCTCCTCTCTGCTATGCCTCCAAAGCTCAGGTTGCCAGGTGTGCCCCGTGCTCAGGCAGAAGTGCCCTGCACTGGGCCTTTCCCTGTGCCACCTTGAAGGGGCCCCAGGTGTTGTGCCCCAGGGCCAATGCAGAGCTTGTGTCATTTGGGTTTTGCTTTGTCTTGCTTTGTTTCCCTTTCAGTGATTCTGGATCTGTGTGGAGGATCCCACGTTGCCCACCCCAGACCCAAGTGTGACTGTGCTTACTTGTGTGCAATGCAGGCTGTAGAGAAGTGACTTCCTGTTACGGTTGACACATTGTGTCAACTTGTGCAGTTTAGAAATTTAACTGAGAGACTCAGCAGGAAACCAGGGTTCTTACTTTGTAAATATCCTCATCCTGTGCAAACCAGGGCAAGGACATTTTGTGAATGTTACACCCACCCTGAAGGGGGCGGGTGGCCTGTGTACAACATAAGGGAGGAGAAGAGACTTGTTTTCTCTTTTGCTCTGGCTGGTGCCTTGAAGTATTGCCCCTGTGCTACGCCACTCTGCCTTGGAGCTAGCTGATAATGGACTGAAACCACCAAAAACTGTGAGCTAAATAAACCTTTTCTTCCCTAATTTTGGGTGTCAGGTGTTTGCCTCAGCAACGAGAGAAAGTAACTGAGACACTTCCCTACATTGGCTTTCAGTCTAATTATTGAGTCCGGCTGAGGCTGTGTATGTATTTGCATGTAAGCAAAGTGACTGATGATGGAACAGCCATGCTTGGCATCAGTGGCTGTGGTCGAGCTCAGAAAGATGAGCTGTAAGATCAAGAGGCTAAGGTACGAGATAACGTCTCTACTGAGATCTGCATGACTCCAGAGGAAAATCCTTTCCCAGAAGTGGTTACAAAGCAGGTTACTCATTAACTGTAACCTAAATCTGCCTGCTCCTGTCCCTTCCACAAGAAAGCTTTGTACCCTCTCTCACAGCCTTGCCAGCCTCACCACTTGTCTAGCTCGTCCAGCCGCAATCCCTACACCATTTTCCTCAGTGAATAAACACCAAGGTTCTGGGTGCTGCTCATCCCAGGTGCCTGCTGCATCCCTATTTTGTCTCTTGTTCTTTCTTCCTGCCATGTGCTGTAACGCCTGGCGGGAGACTGGGGCCTCACTGCAGGTGTCCCCGGTAACTGGCCCTGTGGAAAGGGTCTCTGAAAGATCTGTACTCTCTGTAGTCCAAGGCTTAACTGGTTGCTTTTGGTTTTTTGCTTGTTTGTTTGGGTTTTTTTATTTTTTGGTTTTTGGTACTTTTTGTCTGATTTTAGAGGTGTGTAAGTTTGATAATATTTCATGATGGCCAGAATTGGAAGTTTTCATAATCTCAAACTTCCATAATGTATATTCTTTATCAGTTCATTACACCTTAAAGGAACTTTCCTAGCATGGTGATTTCATACATCCTCTAATTTGATACCCACAGGAATTCTGTGCAGGTTGAGGCATATTCTTCCAGCATACTTTGTCTTCTCTTTTTCCCAGGGCCCCATGAGTATTACTGGAATGTATGCACTGATTTTTTAATATTATTTCTTTTAAAAAATTGAACATCAAGCCTCAGGTCAGGAACGGTCTCATTTTTCTTAGTCCTGGTAACAAGATTTTCTTCTTGGCTCTCCAATTCCCAAACAAAATCAAGCATATGAAAAGCATGCCATCAGTATTTAGGGAACTACACGATGAAACCACAAGATACTATTAAATTTCCACAGTGGCTAAATTAATGGGGCTGACGACGGCCAAGCGTTGTTAAGGAATGTGAAACACTGGAACTCCCAGCTCTCGCTACCAGATGATTGATGCCATCCTAATGGGTAACCAGATGGTCATCTAGAGATGCCCTACATCTCCCACCTGCTGGCTCGTCAGCTCCTCTACTAGGGAGAGAGCTAAGAGAAGTGAGCATGTGCACTTGTGCTGATAATTAGATTGTGTTGTATTCATAAGATAAAGTGATGACAGCAAATGAGTCACCTGCTGCCTGAAGCATCATGGATGAATCTCAGGGAAATGACAGGAGTCAAGGAAACCAGATCAAATGTGAGGGAGCAGAACCATGGGACACCATCTTCTCAAAATCAAATTGGAAAAGTAGTTTCCTGGGGCCAGGAGCAGGTGCGGGAATTAACCCATGGGAGCACAGCAGGGTCTTCCTCTGCACGAAGATGTTGACATTCTGACCTGGTGTTGGTCACATGCACCTGCACACATATGGAGACTTGCGCAGATGCAAGCTTCACTTGAGATGTATGCTCACCCTTAAGAAATCCTTCAAAGTGGGTATCATGCAGCAATCTTTGAGAAGCTAAGTGCATTTTTAATATTTGGAAATATGAATTAAGCCATTTTAACTTTGAATGTGAAACTAAAAATGTTTTAAAATTCCTCTTTACATTGTTAAAGGATATATTTGTTTGTTTTTTGTTTTTGGAGACAGGATCTTGCTTTGTAGTTCAGACTGACCTTGAACTGCGTAGCCCAGGTTGGCCTTGAATTTGTGGCAATCATCCTGCCTCAGCCTCCTGAGCTCTGGGATTATAGGCATGCATTGCCATGCCCAATTTAAAATGGATCTTCTCATGTAACAAAATGAAATAAAAGTACCAATTTCTTTAAGCAAGTCAGGAGCAACAACTTGTCTGACTCTCCTAGAGTTTTATATTTAGGGCTTTTGCTGTCTGCAAGAACCAAATTCAATTCCACACTTGAAAATCTTTCCCCTGATAGATGCAGGATCTCTGCTCAGCTCTGAGGAGTAAAGGTGCTAATTCGGATGCTTTCAAACCGTGTTTCTCAAGAGCTTCCCTTCTTGCTATAGATGGAGCAATTAATGAACTCCTGTTCGATCCCTGCCAGCCCTCATATATCCAAGTTGAGAATTTAAGGGTATTAAAGATGAGACATGGTCAGAGAAAATGCGGCTTTGCCAGGAATTGTGCCAAGTTTTACCTGTGGGATGAAAGACTCATTTTTACTGGAATCAGTGATATTTGATGGTATTTTACTTTTTTATATTGTGCACTGTCTAGGATGATTCCAAAGATTTCTCAGTATAATTCTAAACAGTATCCATTCTTCAAAGTGTTTGCCTGTCTTCGTTGAAACAGAAAAGAAAGTCAAAGGCTTTTTCTGTCTCAATCATGCCTAAAATAACTCTGTATCCCAAATGCAGAATCAATTAGTTTCACAGTCAAAGGGACAGAGCTGGCAGTGGACACTTTGGGTTGGCTTCACAGTGCAACCGCTCTTCTGCGACGTGGCCTTGTCTCCCAGTGTGGCTGACCAACTGCCCCGTGGTCCCCGCTCCACCCTCCGGCCACATCTGAGAATTCCAGGAGTCCCATTGGATTCAAGCCTGGCCAGGAGCCTACCTACTGGTCATTTATTTTTGCATTTATTTTTCTACTGGGGCTGAGAATGGAATCAGTTTTTTTCTAGTGGTAGAATAAATGAGCAACTCTGCTCAGGAATTGTTGGTAGCCACATTCCTCACTGAAGCCACTGTGAAAACAAGCAGCTATGCTTGGGATCTGAGCACAACCCTACTTAGGGCCACAGGGATTCCTGGGCACTTCCCTGTGCCAAAAATCTCAAGTTCTGGGAACGCAGGGGGTGGTACACGGCCACCAGGAGAGTGAGGTACCACAGTGCAAAAGTGTTCCACTTCTCTGAGATTCTCATGTTACTGCAAATGAAGAGAGTGAGCAAATGAGTTCATGTGTGCAGTGTTCTTGTACTACTACACAATTCTTTGTTTATCTGCTATGTTGACTGTTACTCTTTAGAGAGAAGACAAAGCCTCAAAGGAAGGTGGAGAAGCTGGGATTTGATATTACTGCCATCATTTACCAGGGATATAAAAGAATGCAGGGACTTTGGGAGAGAAGGAGTGACCATCTGTACCAACAGTGAAATGGTGCCTCATGAGGTGAAATTTTTATTTCTCCTCCCAAGGCTGGGGGCCAGGGTGATCCCCAGATATGATGGCTCCCTGAAACAGTTAAAAGATGCATTCACAACAGCAGAGAACCCAGAAACAATGGGGGTAACCTCATTCTGTACCCAAAGTTAACTTGAGCAAAAAGTATTGAATGTTGTCCGAAACCTCTTCTGACTGATATCTGTAAAGTTCTAAACTCAAATAAACCTGTTAGCTAATTGGGTAACTAGCTAAGAGGAAGGGTTATCTTTTAATGTTTACCTCAAAATTTCCCTAAAATACTCTGGTGTTACCTGTGGGAAATCTGTGAGTGAATTGAGTCCTTGTAGGTAGACTATGTGAGTGCAAGTCGAGCCCTTGGGAGGGAGGCATGAATTTGTGTGTTGCTGAATCTCCAACCTCTGGAGAAATGCTTGGTGTGGAGTAGGTACTTAATAAATAATTGTTGAATGGGTGTATGAATGAACATATGTTGAAATATAGACCAGTAATCTAGACATTTAGACTTTTAAACTATATTTTATCTCTGAATTTGGTGGTTGATACATAATTTTTAAATGTAGGGTAGTTTGAAAGGTTTTTTCCTAAAACTTTTAAAGAAAAGGTTCACTTTGCCCATTAAATGGAAAAAATCTGAATGGTGTGTTTTAGGAGGACCTTATATGCACTACAGTATTACAAGTCTTGTGCCCCCCCCATAACTATTCAGGGGATCATACTTCAGAAGTAGAAATTAATCAAGTTGGAAGTGGGGTCAGACTTTCCAGAAAAATTATAGTCTGGATGCCGGGTCCAGGCACAGTCCAAATTGCTCTTTTTTAGTCCTTGTGTGCTTTTCGATGGCCACCAACATGTGACTGATCTCTATTCCTGGAAAAGCTCTGCAAATTTAAAGGATGAAGTCAACAATGCTCACGAGATTCACAAAGCAAATTTTCACAGCCTAGCTTTGAAGTTACAAAATGCTGGGATGGCAGGAGACCACATTTTAGTAAATTTGTGGAAGATTCAATTTAAGATTCAATTCCTGGCTTGACACATGCGACTCTGTTAATCTCACAATCTCTTTAGCATACCAGAGAAGTGTGTTGGATTGGACAGGGCAGGAGTATGGTAGAGATGAGTGGACTCTTCCCCAACTCAGGCTGTACCTTTTCCATTCTCTCTGGTCTTTATTTGGAGGTACAGATTTAAAAGTCATGCCTTTTCTGTAGTCCACCTCAGACTCTCTGGATAACTGTTGTGTAAAGGAGCAAAGTGTCTGTTGCAGAAGGTTAACTAATAAGTAGGCAAAATTCAGAGAGAGAGAGAGAGAGAAACAACTTTCCTCTCAAAAGCAGAATACAGTCTTCTCCAGGGCACATGGGATGTTGTACAGGATAGATTACATCTGGGATCACACAACAAATCTTAGCAAATTTAAATAAGAAGAGACACAAGGGAGGGGAAAGGAAAGAAAGGACAACAAAAAAAAAGAGAATTGAAGAAAAAAATGGAAACAAAACTTGTAAATAAAGAAGGGAAGAGGGGTCAAAAGGAGGAGAGAGAAATGGTGAAAAAAGAAGAAGAGAAGAAGAAGAAGAAAAAGAAGAAGGAGAAGGAGAAGGAGAAGAAGAAACAAGATATACCATGTACAGGTACAACTTCTTTATGATGAAGGCTACCACTATGTATATCTAAATTGTACCAATAAATAATTTGCTTTTTAAAAAATCATACCCAGTATTTTTTCCAATTCAATGAAGTAAAACTATAATTGATAACAATAAGAAGTGGGAAAACACAAATATGTGATAATTAATCAACATATTTCCCAGCAACTTAATCAAAAAAGAAATCAAAGAGGAATTTTAAAATTATTCAAGATAAACAAAATGAAGAAAGCATAACAAAACTTATAGGATGAACCAAAGCATTTCTAAGAGGAAAACCTACAGTGATAAACACCTACATTAACAAAAGGAGAAAGATCTCAAATAAACAATCTAACTTCATACCTCACATTGCATAAAAACAAGAATAAAGCCCTGAGTTAAAACAAAGGGAAAATGAAGATTAAGCTGAAGTCTGTGAAAACAATAGAAAAAATCAACACTACTAATAGTTGTTCTTTAAAAGATAAAGTTAACAAATCCTTAGCTAGATTAAGAAAAATAGAAGACTCAAATAAATAAAATCAGAAATGAAAGAAGAGATACAACCATGCATGATTCAGAAACTTAAAAACTCCCAAAACACTATGGAATATTATGAAGAATTATGTGCTAATGGATTTTATGACCTAGAAGAAATGGACAGATCTCTAGAAACATAAACTTACCATGACTGTATCCAGAAGGAACAGAAAACCTGACCAGACCAATAACCAATAAGAGATTGAATTGGTAAGCAAAAACTCCCAACAAAGAAAAGCTCACAGGTGAATTCTTCCAGGCATTCAAAGAAAAATACTAATTTTCCTTACTCGTACAAAAAAAAAAAAACCAAAAACCAGAAGGGACACATCCAAACTCATCTTGTGAGACCAATATTGCCCCTTACCAAGGGCAGAGAAAAAGTACCACAAGAAAAAAAAGTACAGGGTAATATCCCTGTTGCTAATAACAGGATACTGGAGACTAAGTCATAAAGACAAGAGGTTCATTTGGCTCATGATTCTGGTCTAGTGTTGAGGGGTCCCATCTGGTGACGGCCTCCTTGCTGTCAGAGCCATGGGGCAGCACAGGCCTCCCGAGACAAGAGCATGCAGGACACAGCCAACCTGGCTTTGAGAGTGCACCATTCCTGAGATAACCCATCAACCTGCCAACCCCTCCACCCACAATAGGTTACTCCATTCTTGAGGGACAGTCCAAATCACCTCTTAGCGGTCTTGTTTCCCAAGGTGATCGCATTTCAACATGCATCATGGGGGACACAAACCACAGTTAAGCCATGCTGAGGTAGATGCAGACACTTAGCAGAATACTAGCAAAGCATGTTCAGTACTGCATCAGAGGAACTGTTCATCATAACCAAGTAGGAATTGCACCTGCGACGCGATGCTGGTTCAGGGCACACAAATCAGTCTGTGTGTAACACCACATTAAATGTATGAAAGTTAAAAACCACACGACTGCCTCAGTAAATGCACAGAGAGCGTTTGGCAAAGTTCAGTATCCATTCATGATGTATTTTTAAAAATCTGTCAGCAAAACAAATAAAGAGGAATTAGCCTCAGCACAATGCAAGCCACAGATGAAAAGCCCATAGCCAGTCTTATAATGAGTGGGAAAATTAGAAACCTAGTCCTCTAAATCCAGTGCAAGGCAAGAATGCTCACTGTCACCACTTTTTTGCCCTTTGCAGTAGTGGAAACCAAACCAGGGCCTTGCACACAATAGACAAGCACTCTAACCCTGGTTTATGCCCCAGCCCTTCTTTAACGTTTTATCATTTGAAACAGGGTCTCACCAAGTTACACTTGTAGTTCTCCTGCCCAGACTCCCAAGCAGCTGAGATTGCAGGCTTGCACCACTGTGCCTGGCCACTCCACACAGTGTTAGAATTCCTAGCCAAATCAGTTAGATGAGAATCAGAAATAGAAGTTATCAAAATAGGAAAGGAAGAACTAAAATTGTCTGTTTGCTGGTGATAGGATCATGTACAGTATGTGAATCAAAGATGACAACAAAAACCTGTTGGAATAGGTTATAATAATATAATATAATAAATGAATTCAGTAATGTCGTAGGACACAAAGTTGACATACATTTCGGTAACCCGACGAGTGTCCCAAAAAGAAAGTAAGAAAGCCTTATCGATTATCATGCAGATCTAAGTGCACATGACTACAACTATTTCAGTCAGAACCTCCATCTTGCCCACCTTCTGACCTTGGCACAGATCCCAAGCCCTCGAGGACAAATGAAGTTCTTAAGACAGTTAGCAGAACAGATTGTGCCAGTCACTGAAGCCCAGACTGTTTGCTGACCAATGCTGGACATGTTAATTGCTGCTGAGAAATAAATCCAGTTGGCAGCAGCCCACGGTGGTCTAGTTTGCCTTCCTCCTGCCTTCAGAGTGACAAGCAACCCTGCCTCTGTCCTCCTTTCTTGGGTCACATGGCACCTATACCTGTGGCAGGAGTTCTCATATATTAGGACCAGGCTTTTCTGAAACATTTACAATAGCAACACAAGGACTAAAATACTTAAGAACAAACTTAACCAAAGAAGTGGAAGACTCATATAATGAAAATTATAAAACACTGAAGAAAGAAATTAAAGACACAAAATGAAAAACATCCCATATCCTTTGATTGGAAGGACTAATGTTGTTGAAATATTTGTGCTGCCCACAGTGGCAGGTTCCATACCATCCTATCAAAATTCCAGTAGCATTTAACAAAATAGGAACAAAAATCCTAAAATTCATATGGAATCACAAAAGAAGAACCATCTATATAGTGAAAGAAATCTTGAGCTAGAAGACAAGACTGGAGGCATCACATTTCCTGACTTCAAAATGTATTACAAGAAGCTCACCATGGTGACACACACCCATAGCCCCAGAACTCTGGGAGGCTGGGGTAGGAAGATCACAAGTTCAAACCCAGCCAAGGCATCTTAGCTACTTAGTGAGACTGTCTCAAACAAACAAACAATTCAGAATGGGGCTGCAGCTCTGGGTTCAATTCCCAATACTGAACAAAAAGACCTGAAGCCAGTGAAACAGAATAGGAAACCCAGAAATAAATCCATGCATCTATAATTTAGAAGGGTGCCAGGAACACAGGATGGAGGAAAGGATATTCTCTCTAATAAATGGTTTTGGGGAAACTGGATATTCATATGGAGAAAAATGAAACTGTACTCTTACCTCATGTTGCAAATAAAAATCAACTCAAAATGGATTAAAAACTTAAATTTAAGGACCAAAACTATAAAACTACTAGAAGAAAACAGAGGAAAATGTTGACCTTGGTGTTCCAGTATATACACACAGCTTGTCTGTTGATTGACTTGCGGACACGTGAGTAGTTTCCAGTTTTGATTCTTACAAACTACAGTATCTATAAATATTCTTATACATATCTTAACAAACATATCAACAAATCTGATTTACTAGGATCAAGGATCCAACTAGCCAGCCTTTCTAGTAAGCTGCACAGACCATGTGGGACCCAGGAAGAGAAAAAGTCAGTGCCTCCTGCAAGCATACTGGCATGCAGGCTGAAAATCACCAAACCCTCTCACCCCATAAGCCACCAGCTGGTTTGGAGGTCAGCCTGAGCTGATAGCAATTGAGGTACAAAAAGCACCTGAAGGATTGTATTGTTAGATTGACTTTACAGGCATGGGGTTGACAGTCTGAGCATGTATAGGAAGGATAACAGTATGTAATATGGTAAATATGGGGGGTCTTTTCTGTCTTGTTTTTAAAGTTTAATAATGTTCCAACTGTTTTATTTTATTCTTTTTTTTTTTTTGCCTTACTCAATATTCCGCTTTGATTGGTTTTATTCTGTTTTGTTTTGGTCTGATTTTGCTATAACTGATGGAATGGAAAACTACCGTGACGATAACAAGATATACTATAGTAGCCATTGTTGTTTTCCCATTACCCTGCTTTAATATTCTGTACCAATTTCACTGCTGTGTTTTGATTGGATTTATTCTGTTTCATTTTGTTGGGTTTTACTATCTTTAAAATAAAAAGGAAATCTGATTTGCTAGTGTTTAGTGGAAGTTATCTAGATCAGCATTTGTGAAGATGATGTGTAGCTTCTTTTTCTCAGGCATCTTAGCTGCGACTCGATGCATCAGTCACACAAAGCAGAATGGGCAGGCTTCACTGTGCTGTGAGATGATGCAGAGGCCTCTGCAGATTTTCATCCCTATCATTAGTGGGCATTTACAACATGTTTGAAACTTAATCAAAATGCAATTCACACACATGATTTCACTTAAACTATAAAATTCTAAGATTAATGTGTTCAAAATTTTATAATCACCCTCACAATTAATTTTAGAGCATTTTCATTATCCCCAGGAGAACCCCCACATCTGCTAACAGTGCTTCCTCACCCCCCAGCCCCAGTAACTCCTAGTCCATTTCCCCACTGTAGGCTTCTCTGTGTTGCACATTTTATGTAAACATGTAATCTCCTTGATAGCTTCAGTCATAGCATCATCTGTGCACTTCTTCTCTGGCATAGCAGGTACCATTCTTCCCCAACTGCGATGTCCACATTTTACCAGGCCAGCCACATAAAACCAGGGTGACCTCGTGTCATGCCAGTTATGTTCCACATATGCGATGTTGCACCTTTATTTCCTATGACAGATCTCAGGTCCCACTGAATGGTGTCTTGGTCTCTTCTAGTTGAAACCTTTTCCTTGGGATCTCTGAGTCTCTGAGGGTAAATTTTCTGGGAGTTATCAGATCATCTTTCTATTACAGAAGTCCCACATTTGTCCCTCCTTTTTTGTGTGGCAGGTGAGTGCTCAAGGAAGCTTAGGGATCTGTCTTCCATAGGGAAGGAGAAAATGTCTGTGTCCTGTGTTCAGTTTCTCAGGGGATCTGGCTAGAGTGTTGGACCTTGGCTGTCTCTGGGGGCAAGAGCATGCGCTCTTCATTGACAATGTCACTGTTTCCAACCAGACTTCTAATTTCACTTCTCAATCTTACTATATTTCATAACAGTTTTCTTGGTTGGAACATTATTTTTATTGCCCCAGCATGGGTCAGTCACATGCCTACCCCTCTGAGAAACAGGATTAAGTCCCATCCAATTGTACATAGAGTGGGGGTGTCGAAGAGGAGTAAGTGGGAAAGCTTCAGGAAGAGCGGCTTTCACTCATTGCTCCCAGTTGGGTGAAAAATTAGTTACAGCTTCTCATTTCATGGCGTTACCTAAGAGAAGTCATCCTGAATGCTGGATTCATCTCTCTGCTCTCCATTCTCCTAGATCCTGAACCCATAATTCTTCATTACCTTATTGGTTCTCTGAGGCCTCCAAGTTCTTCAAGGATACTTTGTTCTTCTTCTCTAGTTATTTTTAGTGAGAGGCTGGTCCAAACTATTTAGGTATTATTAAAAGAACTCAAAATTCTCAGGATGGACTCTTTGCCTCACAAAAATCGAAGATTGTATTGGAGTTCCCAATATCTGATTCTCTAATCTGAAGTCCCATATGATCCACTTAAGGGCAGAAAAGCCCTTGGATCCTGGCTTTGACTACACAGTGTTTCTAAACAAAATCTCTTTGCTAGATATGTTAAACATTCATTGACAGAAGGAAATCCTGCTCTGCTTCCTGCATTAGACTCCACACAACTCTTTTTTTT
>RJWT010040562.1:0-12343 GCA_004365215.1 Cuniculus paca
CATCAACTTTGTGAGGAGTAGTAGTAGCTGACAATAGAACCCCTTCCTCCTGTTCGTCACTGACCCTTGCAGCTTCTCTCCCCAAAGAGGAGATGCTTGCTGTGTCTGGCTGGTGTGGGGGCGGGGGCTGAGGGTCTGTGCATCCACTGGCTCACTGGTTTTTCCAGGTGGCTAAAGGCACTAGAGTTTCTGTTGTCTTTTGGCTCACTATTCTTGTTCAGGGATCTGCTCTCTGATTGTTGCTAAGAATGACTTTTTGTGGAGGGAAGGTAGCCAAGACTGTCCAGTTATTTTGTCTGAGTTTGGTTCAGTCTTTGAAAAGGTAAAATATTAATGAAAACATTTGCCTGTAGATCCACCTGCATTTACAAATCCAGATATATCAGTTATTAAACTGATGCTGACATCCCCTGCCTGTAAATTTGACTCATTCTTGTCTGAAAGTAGAGAAAAGCATGATGTGATGTGATGTGATGTGTTGATTGGTTCAACTTCCGCTGAATGCCCCTGTTACATATGGGGAAATTGAGCTCACTCAGTTTGTAAATGATGGAGCAGGGATAAAGCAGAGTGTAATTCCAGAGATTAAATCCAGACTGTGTGTCTTCTTTCTCCTCCACCATGCTGCCACTTCTGGTTGAAATTACTTTGACAACAAGAAAAAAAAAAGGCACAGTATGTGATCCCAGTTACCATGGGGTATAGATTCATTTAAGCCACTTTTGATATGTTGCTTGTTCATGCGTTGTCTCCCATAAGGTAGATCCTAAGATCGTCCTCTCATGGGACTTGCCGGAAGAGGACTGAACATAAACATAGCAAGCACACTTCCTTTTCCCAAAGAGTCCGATTCTTTGGTGATGCCAACTTTCCTAATGGAGAACAGGAAAGAATTCCAATTCATCTGCGGGAACATTGAAATTCTTTCCCAGGGCAGGGTGATCCTTAGGAATGTTGTGGGAATCTTTCTGCAAGCTCTCCTGTATTCCACACCAGGGAATTCTTTCTTCTTCTTCTTTTTTTTTTTTAACAGTAGGGAATTGACTTTTCCCCCTTAGTCTTACTCATCCTAGTCACCAATTTGGCACCAGTTCCCCAGCTTCTGCCCCAGCGGGGCTATGTGTGTGAGAATACCTCACACTTGGAGAGAGTCATCCTGCTCTCATACTATAGCTCCTCGCTGTAGCTCTCCTGGTTCATTTTCCTGAATGAGTAAACTGACGTGAGCAGGGTCTGAGGCTAGCCAGGCACTGATGGTGACTGAGCTAGTGTGAAACTTGAGTGAGACTCCTGACTTTCATGCTTTTTACACCATATGACTGGCTGTATTACTGACTCCTAACATGTAAAATAGAAAAGTAGAGGTAACTTGGAAAGGGTGGCAATTGAGAGCTTTTCATCTTCACCTTCCCCAGAAGTGTCCCTAGAAAACCTTCACTGTAGCATATTCTATTCCCAGATTAGATCCTGAGAATATATTTTCCAACTTTAAAATCTACATGTTTGGACCAAGAGGTGTCTCAAGATTCAGAATTGTGACATACAGAAACATGTTTAGACCTGTCCCATTCATTCTAGAATTAAAACTCTGCTACCTACCTTTACTTGAGGAAAAGTGGTACAGTGTGAGAGGCATGATATTCTGAGTTGCAATGCTTAAGTACAAACCACAGTGCTGCCATTTACGAGCTGTGTGGCCTTGACGAGTCACTTAATCTCTGAGGCACAGCAGCATTGTTAGTGAGATGGGTTTATTCCCTCACAACCTGTAAAGTCACAGTGGAGATGATTCGAGGCAACCTATATGAAAGTGCTGTACAAAGCTAACTATTGACAAGCATGTGGTGCTTGTCCTTGTGTGGCCCTGTCTGGCTTCAAGGTGGCTGGGTTAAAGATATGTACAGAAGCTGTCTTCATTCATGTACCTATTTACTCAATTTATTAGGGACTTCCTATGTACCAGGTGGGTATGGCAGTCTAGGTTACACTAAAAAATAAATAAAATTTAAAAATTTGAAAAATATTTAAAAGTAACCATGCATGGATAGAACAGGAAAACAGGAATTAAAAATGCTGTTATTGACCTGAGGACAAGTGGAGCAGATTAGAAGATGCAGACACAACTACAAACACACTTAGCCAACTTATCTGTGACAAAGGGGCCCAACATGTTCACTGGAAGAAACATGGCCTCTTTAATAAATGGTGTTGGAAAAACTGGCTTTCTATATGCCGAAGACTAAAACTACACCCATGTCTATCACCATGCACTAAACTGAAGTCAAAATGGATCAAAGATCTCAATATTAAAACAAAAATACTAAATTACTGCAAAAAGGTGGGTAGAAATCTTGAAGACATAGGGGTAGGAAGAGAGTTCATGAACAAAACCCAAACTGCACAGGAAGTACTTCAAAGAATCAACAACTGGGATCTCTCACAAAAGAAATCACCAACACAATGAAAAGACAACCCACAGAATGGGAAAAAAATTTTTGCCAACTGTCCCTCAGATAAAAGACTTCCATCTAGAACATATAAAGAATTTTTAAAGGCCCCATCCGAAAACTGGCATCTGAGATGAAAACACACTTCTCAGTTGAAGAAATACAAATGGCAAATAAATATATGAAAAAATGTTCAGCATCATTGGTAATTTGGGAAATGAAAATTAAAACAATGCTGATGTTTCATCTTACTCCAGAAAGAATGGCTATTATCAAGAAATCAACCAGTAACAAATACTGGTGGGGCTATGGGGAAAAGGAAACTTTCTCTACTGTTGGTGGGAGTGTAGACTGGTGCAACCAAAGTGGGAATCAGTGTGGAGATTCCTCAGAAAATTAGGTTTGGAAGTCGAATTTGGCCCAGCTATTCCCCTTCTGGGTTTTTTCCCAGAAGAATTAGAAACATCATATCACAGTGATATATGTGCATCCATGTTATAGTAGCATAATTTGTAATAGCTAAATCTTGGAAACAACTCAAATACCCATCAACTGCTGAATGGTTAAAAAGATGTATTTTTACAATGGAGTACTACTCAGCTATAAAGAAGGATAAACTAGAGGTTTTTATAGGTAAATTGAGTGCAACTTGAGACCATACTCATAAGTGAAATCAGACTTGCATGTGTAAACATTGTATTGTCTCCTTAGTGTAAAAAACTGAAAGAGTAAATAAGATTGTGAAAGTGAAAGGGGAAGAATCTGCTCAAAAGGAAAGAAGAACTGGGATGGGGGAAAGGAGAAGAGAAAGATGGGAAAAGATTATATATATATATATATATATATATATATATATATACAAGATAGATAATCATACTACTAATCTCTCTTAGTTTATCAAAAGAATAGTTTGTGCTTTCATTGTTCTATCATTTTTTCATGCCTATATCTTGTAACTACTTTGAAGATAATATGCAATATAGTAACCATTGTTAATCTAGTATGTTGATTTGAAATTTTGTACCATTGCTTTTAGTCTTTTTTTTGTTTTGTTTTAAACTAAAAAAATTTTTTTAAAAAATGCTGTTACTCAAAAAAAGAACCAGTTGGGTTTCCATTGTGACTTCCTTTTTGGCTATTTAGAAGTCAGAAAAACAAGTCTCAACATCTTTGAGGTAGCGAGCAATGAGGGCCACAGTGAAGTCATTTGACACACCTGTGATGACTCCAAACCTACCACACGTAGACAGCTTAAAGCGTCTACGTACATTACCCCACGAGCTGTACTCTGTGAAACGTGGGTACTTTGAGAGCTGTGAGACAAGTGGAGCTGAGAATAAAACAATTCTGACAGAGCAGCTTGCTGGCTGAGGGGCGAGCACTGCGTTGGGCTCTGCGGTTGCAGACACAGAAAAGAAAAAAAGCAAAAGAGACAAGCAAACAACAATAGCAAACCCAAAATAACAGTATATAAGTTTTCAAAACAAGATGATAGGAATTTAACAATGGTTATAATATTGCATATTGTTACCTTCAAAAGGGTTGCTTAGATTACCAGATAAAGATATGTAAAACTGATCTAATCATGAGTATTAACTGTTCTTTTCCAAGAACTAATACAATTAGTAGTATAGTCATCTTAGCTATCTTATGTATATGTATACAAATTTATGTCTTTTTCCTTTTCCTTTCCTTCTTTCCCCCTTTCCCCTATCCCAGTTACTTTTCCTCTTTGAGCAGTCTCCCTGGGCCCAAGTACTACCTTTCTACTTAGAGTTGGGCCGGGGCTCAGGAGTGGTATGGGTTGGATTTTAGGGTAAGGGTAAAACCTGGGGTTGAACCCCTTTAGAGATTACAAGCCAGATCAGCTACTGTTCACTCTGATGCTTAATTATACTTTCCTAATTTAAAAATAGAAAGCCAGCAGCTCCCAGCTGATATGATGCTATATTGACATATCTTGGTAAAACAATTAAAAGACATGCAGGCAAAGACTCAGTGAGTAACCCTGCACTGACTGTGCATTACTTTGAAAATTAGATGTGTCACATACAAAAATTTTTAATAAAAGTAAAACAAATAATAGGTAGAACTTTCATTTTTCCAATGTAGCTAGAGTGCAGAAAGACAGTGTCTACCTATAATTTTGTGTGGGGTGATGAGTGGGACTTTTAAACTGTATTTTAAATGATTATATATTTCTCTTTGTTCACTTCCAACTTGGAAATCCTATACATACAAAACATTCTTTGTGAAAGTAAGAGGTAAGGATTTAGTTTAGTTTGGAATCTACATTGTAGATTCCTTGGCACCAAGAATTATGCAAATGGAAATGTATAGCTGAACATGTTTTCCAAACTGATCAGATTCCACAATTGGAGACCTCAAGTCCACATCACATTCTCTTGTGGAAGAATAAATGGTTGAGCCAGTTTGAGATTAATGATAAGCTTGTTTCTTGATTATTAAAAGTCTCCTTGTTAGGCTGATTTAAAAAAAGGAAAGCAAAAAGAAACCTGAAAGCAGCCTGTGGATATAGGTGAGAGGCAGTCTTTGGTTGCTTTGAAGCGTGTTTTAGCACCTTGCTACTCAACATGTAACACGAGGACCACTGCACTAATTAACCAGGATTTTGTGTGAAATAGTGAATCTTGGGTCCGAGCCTCTACCTTCTGAACCAGAGTCTACATTTAACAAAATATCCAGTAATTTTTGTGCACATTATAGTTTCCACAGCTTGGGGATTTGGGGTTCTCAGGGATGAATTTGCAAAAAGTAATAAACGGTGCTAGATGAGGCCTCTGGATTCAGATGAAAGAGAGAGGCTGAGGCCCTTTCTGACGGTTTAGTTCTCAAATACGGGGGAGACATAGTTCAGCGAGTGACTGTTTTTGTATGAATGGCTGCCTCCTGCACACATCTGTGGGTAAATTAGAACATGTGACATAAGTTTAGAAAGAAAACAATTGAAAAAAAGGAGGGTACTAGGAAATATCATTCATATCTGTTTTTCATTATCAAAATAATACTGCTGTTTTGCATGCTTTCTAGATTCCTTAGGGTATTCTATTGCCACTTTGAGTTTTTATTTTTTCTTTTTACATATTTAGAAGCAATTTAATGGAAACATTGTCGCATGGAAACAAAAATATTTTTCTCACAAAATGTTCCCATTCAATAAGTTGCCACATAATTTTGTTCCATATGGTGCTTCATAAACCAACAGCGTTTGTAGGTAGTTGACATAGAAAAAGTAGATTTATGCATTTAAATGAGCTCTGTAAATCAAAAAAAGATAATTGATGCTTAATTCTTTTTTAAAAAAAGTAATGCTTTTGGACAGAAGTGGTGGGATGTCATTTCCAAGAGTAGGTTTTGAACCACACTATGGTTTCCATCTTGATTGCTCTTTTTTTCCTCTTGGATCATTCTTTTAGGGTTGCCAAGTTGTGAGCAGTTCTCTGGAGAAGACCACATGGTGAGGAGCAAAGCTTTATGACAGTGTCACCTGAGTTAACTGGGAAGCAGACCTCTAGACCCCGACAAACCTTTGGATAGGACTGCAGTCCTGGCTGACAACTTGACTACAGCCTCAAGAGGGACAGAAAGGCACAGCCTCTTATTGTACTGCTCCCAGCAATGTGAGATCATAAATCTTTGTGGTTTATAGGTTCTATGCTAAATTTTGAGACAATTTGTCACACACTAATAGTGAATGTGCCATTTGGGATATTATACTCTTATTTATTACTAGCTCTCCTCAAGTAGAAGGTGATTTCCATGAAAGCAATTACTTTTCTGTGTTCACTGCTGCCCCTCTAGTGCCTGGAACCCTGCCTGGATGCAGGTAGGTGCTCAGTAAGTCTGTGGGCACTGATTGTAATGGTTTAAATGAGGAGTCATAGTGCCTCACAGTTTGTGGGAAATTCCTGAGATAGAAAGGACTATCTTCTCTTTCTCTCTCTTGTCTAACTTGCTGGGTGTTTCCTAAGTGGCAAACTCTACGGTTAATGCAACACCCCATCAGCCTCTGCAGAGGATGGGGTCAGGGACAAGCCACAATTAATCAAGTGACAGGGTTTTCTTGTTTGGGTTTCTACCAATGCCAATGGCTACAGACCTCTTTATGAACTGATCCTCTACTCAAAGTGGTAACTGATCACCAGAGTTGACTGTAGGGAAACATGGTCCCTGGAATTATGAGGCAAAACAAACTCTTAATTCTTCTCCTTTAATTACCTAGATTGACAAGGGTCCTATAGGGCCATTGAGGGCTGGAGTACCTTAAAGGCAAGCGACTCCTGGGGCAGATCTAAACCATAACTGTGAAAACTCAAAAGTCAAGAATCTGAAAGCAAACACAGAGACCAAAGGAACAGAAGGACAATGAGCAGACTGAACTGACTGGGATGTGGGCAAAATAAAGTCAAACACCTAAGAGTCCTGGATTGTAGCTTTCTATGGTCACTGATTTCAGTCCTGCCTACCCCACAGAATCATGTGTACTGCTGGTTAATAGTCTTATGTATACTTCATAACTTCCCCTCTTCTTTTGCATTTCAACAGCCCTGGGACTCTGCCAACACCATCCCTTGTTTACCTGCTCTGCCAATAGTGAGTATGAGAAAGACATCAAGGATGGAGTGTTAAAAAGAGATTTTGTTTCATTTTCTTTTCTTTTTTACTCTGGCAATGGCTTTTTCACCTTATGGATCCAGGAGCAGCAACTGGTTTTTAGTTCATGGTTTTGTCACGATCCCAGAACCGGTTGTATCTGAAATACAAATGCGAGCCAGTCTGTGTCTCCTCCTCAGGAGCCTGGGCTTCTGTAACTCTGTGCAGTCCCTCCTCTGATTGAACATACTAGCAACAGCAGACAGTGTACCCCTATTAAATGGGGCCTTGAGTTTGCAAGGACCTCTTCCCAGCTTCTCAAATTTACAAGCCCTACCTTCTCTTTGTTTTCCTCTACCTTTAGAGGTAGCATCTGTTTTCTGCATCCTTCAGTAACACGTTAAAAATTACTTTAAACTGGCTGTGATGTCACATGCCTGTAATCCCAGCTACTCAGGAGGCTGAGTCAGGAGGACTGCAAATTTGAAGCTAAGCTGGGCAGTTTAGTAAGAACACTATCTCAAAATAAAAAACAAAAAGGGCTCGGTGCAAAGGAAAGTTTCAGTCCCCAGTATTACACACACACATTCAGACAGAGGAAAAAGAAAGAAAAAGAAAAGAAAGTATTTTAACTAAAGTCTCCATTCCTGGTTTGGTGTCTCAATAGGACTCTGACTGTAGGTGCTTAAAAAGTACCATAATCAGACCATACAGCTGCCTGGGTTCTCCCACCAAAGGCTGATTTTGGTGGTCTACCCTGGAGAGATGCAGGGCATTAGAATTTCATTTTAATGCCCAACTACAGTAGAATGTCCTGAACTAGAATGTGCTTGTTTACCTGTGTGGAGGGCCCAACTGATTTAATCCTCAAGCAAGATCCTGAACTGTCCAAATTTTCAAAAATTTCCTCAGCTGCCTCTACTACTGTTTTGGAGAAACAACTTTTAAATTTGACCAGCTCCACTCATCCACTGAAGCGTAAGTGTTTTTCTGGCTCTTCATATTCTGACTTCTTAGCAGATGGTATCAACCTTTAGGGCTGCTTCCAGCCTTTTCCATCCATATTCAGAATGTCCTTGGACTCATTAAATACCTCTAAGTATCATGAAGTACAATATTGTAAGTGGGAAGAAATAAGGCAGGATTACCAAATGGATGTTTTCCTGTCCTTAAAAGCAAACAAAGGATAGCACTTGGGTGTTTCTTTAGAGGACAAATTTGCATTTAGAAAACAAATATCCCTCTTAGACAGGTTCTTTGTGTGCAAATTTAGCTCTCTAGGTCCTGATTTTCATTAAATATTTCATGTGTGTGTGGGGAATACTGTCAACATTACAAATGGAGTTTCTTTTTAATTTCTTAATATAATTTGTCATGAAATGAAACTCCCCTTCTGATCAGCTGGATAGGATTTGATGGAGAAGGATGGTTGGTTTCTGCAAAGCAAATGATTTCTATATTGAACAAGCAGGTGTTTGAGTATACATGGGCCCAGTGACTTTGCAGGAACATTATGGAATTCATTAGACTCACTGGTTCAGTTTCTGCATAATGCATCCCCTTGAACCACACAGAGAGAAGCTCTTCATGGAAATTACCATCCTCTCCCTGAACAGACTTTGCTTTGCCTGGATTTCTCCTATTAGACCATAGGATTATGCTGATATCTAATGGCGTACCTCGCAACAGACAGGATGTGTAGATTCCCAACCCTTACCCCTCAAAAAGGCATGTAACACCTCAGAATGAAAGATGATGAACAGATGTAAGCAGATAAGCAACACATTGGTAAAATAATAAAAGATGCATGCATGTGCACACCATTTAAATCACGACACATGACAGTTATGTGCCCTGCTTCTGCTCTTGTCTCTCAGAGAGAAGTCAAGAACAGTGACTTCTCTACATGTTGTTGCTTTAGAATATGCAATTTGGGGCATGACAGACACGAAGAACTGTGTATTAAGCAAAAATGATTACAACCTTTTGAGTATTGCTATAGAAACATGGTAAAAGTACTAGTAAGAACTTGAATTTGGGGACAGGAAACTTTCTTTGATCTTCAAAATGCTTTCCTTCAGTTGCTTATGATTTAGAAAAGTAAACTTTAAGAGGTAAGGTTGTAGAGTTCCAGAGATAGGTGAATTATTAGTTTGAGCTAACTTTACTGGGGCCATCATCATCAAATTAATCAGGAAATCTTCCACTGTATCCTGCTACTTAGGAATCTTCAATTACCCCTTAGTAGCCACATTTTATTGCACTGTGCCAGCCTCCTTTTTCAGATGTCTTTTCAGTTGGGATAGTAGCATACACACACTGTTTTAATATAATTATTCCTCTCTTACACTAGTAGGTCAGAGACTTCATTTCATATCTCAGTTCTCCATGCATTAATAAACATGCAATCTCAAGTTAAGTTCCTTTATAACGTTGACCATCCATCTCCAAATCTATAAAATGAGGAGAGATCTCATAAAGTTGTTATAAGGAATGCATGTGGGGTGACCATCATCCCATTTTGTCCAGGACTGAGATATCCTGGGATGTAGGACTTTTAGTGCTAAAGCAGGAAAGTTCCATGCAAACTGGGATGAGTTAGCTGTTTTTACAGGATTATAAGCAAAATACTTAGCACTGTGCTCTGCATAATAAAATCTATAATGATCATTCTTATATACCTAAACATGCTTTGAATTTCTGTCCAAGCCTTTATACCCTTCCTCTCCTGTCACCCCATTGCTTACCACTAGAATTGCTTATTCTCTTTCCTTCACTTATTACAATCCTAAAGCATCTTATTTCTTTGTACAGGCTGAGCACTCATGCACTCATGGGAGTGGGCTCCCTCTTACTCAGATTTGTATTTCCGACAGTTTTGGACACAGTGCCTGTCACATGGTTGGGAGTTGCCCCATGCATTTTTGTTAATTAACTAATGTTTATTTTTCCCTTAGATAAAAGTCACATTGATAACTACATTAAATGTGCAGGAAATACACTTGCCCTGCAGGTGTTTACTGCGAAGAAGAAACCTCATGTCATATTGGCAAGATCTAGCATCTATGTAATAAGCCTGCAGAACAACATATTCACCTTCACATTTACTATTGAGTTGCTTCAGTGTTTCCTAGAAGGGACAGATTGTTCAGAGGAACCACACTTTCTTTTTGTTTCTTATAAAACAGCTCAAGGAGTTTTTGTTGGCTTTACCAAAAGAAATTCTGATAGGTCAAGGTCATGTTTTTGCACTCAGCAGAATGTTTTAGAATGTTCTTTTTGGATAAGATTGTATTTCATTATTTCTTTTGTGTAAATATAACATTTAATTAACAACACTGAGAAACCATTCTCTAAGAACTAAATTACATATTAGCAAAATATTTGAAATGGATTTGAGTTTCAAAGGGAAACAGAAGAAATTGAACACATGTATCTTTAAACAATAATTACACAGAAAATCGTACACTGAACATAATTTTAAAGATTCAATTTACTTGTTATTGAAGGAAAGACAGAAGATTAATGCTCTATATTTTAAAGTGTCTGCATTTGTTTTTTTCAAAATTAGATTTAAACTTTGATAATTTCAAACTTTAAATCTGTTCATTGCCTATTTCAATTGGCAGATTTTTAAAATGAGAGATAAGCCATTTTTAAGGTGACAGTCTTAGAACAGTTTAATAACAATCCTTTTATTTTGTTTATGTTTTTCCATCCATTACAACTGGAAACATGTGCAATGCTTATTATTCAATTTTCAGAATCATGCTTATTACATTTTCCGTATCATTCAGAGTTCACTGAATCTGGGACCCAGCTATAACATGTAGATGAAATTACTATTGTTCTTTCCTGTTAATGCAAAGCATATGTTATTCCCTCTGTTTGATTTGTTAAAATAAAGTTGCATCAATAGGGTGTTTCAATATGAATCTGGAATGACTGACAGGCTCTGAATGCAATTTAGGGTGATTAAAAATTCACTCTAAAAACCTAAAGGGAAAAGAGAGGAAGGTCAATCGTGGTATCTGACCAAGAATGGCAGGATGATGAAGTCAAACAGCTGTGTAGGTGCTGTAGAACCAAACCCTGCTCTTAGGATGCACATAGGCATAGCCCCCCTGTTCTCTGGAATATAGCAAGTAATCATCACCCATAGAATGTCTAAATAACCAGGGCTTTCTGCAGTCTGGAGTGATTCCCGACCCTGCCCTCATTCCTTCCTGGCCACATGAGGTGTGATTGAAAAATATGCTATATTTTAAAAATTTTTTTAAAAACTATGGCAAAAGACACATTGCAATTACTCCCCCTCAAAACACTACCTCTCACTTTGAACACATTTATACCATTTTTTTTTTTGCCACATTCTGAATTAGTACTAGAAGTCCTCCTTCATGGTGTCTTTAGTTGAGCTGTGGTAGTTATCTAGATGTCCAGAGTCAATTCAAAACATTTATGTTTCATGGGTATTTTTGCTCTGGAGAAGAGTCAGAATCTGGTGAATATGGTGAATGAGGACACACTGAAATATTTCTATGAGCCTGTCTTTCCACTGGATGGTACTCAGCACCAGCATTCAGTACATATTTTGATCAAACCTCCTAAAGATACTCACAAAAGAGGACTTCCAGAACTGCTTCAGAAAATGACAAGAATGTTGGGTAACTGTGTCCAAAGGCTGGGGGAAGGGGAAATATTTTGAGAAGGATTAATAGAAATTTGTCTTTTATTATAAAAAAAGTTTTTAAAACTTAAACATTAACTGTGCATTTCAATCACCCCTTGTATATGCACATTTTTGTTGTATTAAAGGGGAAAGAAGTAAATCAAAAGTAAATCAAGATAAAAATAAAAAGGCATTTTCCATGAGCTAGCACAAGCCATGGTGGGCCTGGAAGGAGTAAGAAGAAGAACAAGAAGCCAATTTTCCCTTCCTGTGAGCTAACCAGTGTGTCGGCTGGGAGACAAGACCTCCTCCCCATCAAGCTGTAAGCAACCAGCTGATTCAGAGGACAGGCTAAGTTGATAGCATCTGAGGTACCAAAACAACTAAGTGCTTGTGCTGTCTGATTAATTTTGCTGGCCTAAGGCTGGTAGTCTGAGCATCTATTAAGAGGATAACAATATGCAATACAGCAACTATGGAGGATTACCTTTTGTCTTGTTTTTGAAATCCAATATTCTCATTGTTTTGTTTTGTTCCCTTTTATTTTGTTTTATTCAGTGTTCTGTTTTGATTGGTTTCATTCTGTTTTGTTTTGTTTGGGCAGCAATTT
>RJWT010040563.1:0-12492 GCA_004365215.1 Cuniculus paca
CAAGTCCAACAGGCTCTAAAAGAGATATGACATGCTGCTAACCTTCTGCCTTCTCCCGACTCCCATCCTTATAAAGATAGACTAACAATTAGTCCTAACTAAAAAATTTAATACCTCGGACCCCACAGCCTAAGTAGACAGGACCTTTCCTGGTCATTTACACACCCATATAGTGGTCCACCTACAAATTCTCCCCAGTGGGTAGAATTAACTTAACTCACTAGTGAGTTAAGCTGAATCCTGCTGATAACTTGCCTGACTTTTCTTTGTGAAAATCACAAGTAATCTCTCCTATTACAATCAGGCTGATCAAATTCCAGAAGACACCTGAATGCCCTGCCCCTGCCTATCCTGCTGCTTCACACATTTCCTTCATTCAGATCTTTCTTGGTTTCACCCTCAGGGCCCCAATTTGAGTGATTCCATTTTCAGGGCACTTCCACATTTCCCCAGAAGGAGCAGGGTCAAATTACCCTCTTCCTCTCTGTGCTCTTTTGTCCAAGCTACCCCTCCTGTTCCTTTTGCCATGCCTCTTGGTGGCACCCAGCCACTCCTCCCCAAGGGTCCCTGCTCATTTCTACAGGACCCTGCAGTTAACTCACTCCATGCAAAACCAATCTAATCCTCCCACAGCCAGGGTTACTGGCTATGTATCGCCGCATCATCAACCACCTATATAGTCACTCCAGTCATTCCCCAGGTCTGGCTCCTTACTAACCTCTCATACCACCCCCATACCATCCTGTTCACCAAATGTCTGTCCTGATTAAGGTGTATGCACTATCCACATTTTTTTGCAAGAAGCAGCCATGAGAAACCGCCTACCTCCCCTAATCTTTTTTTTGTTTTTCCCATAACAACAGAGAGACAAGAATGTCATGCTCAATGGGTGAGGCCATTACTAGCAGGCATGGCAGGAAACCACAGAACAACAAAGTCATGTCTACCTTAACCATCTGTCCTGAGAAATATGACCACATTCTCTCCACCCCCAAATTCCTCAAGGCAGAACTCCTCACTTCCTCTTTAAATCCTTTGTTTGAACCTCAATTCTTGCTGATTCTGCTTACTCTAACACAGTTAGAGGGAATAAACAGCCATGGTTCCCCATACAGAGCTTTCTCAGGTAGTCTCTCTCCCCTCTGTACCTTTAACAATAAGCATGGACCTCTTTATGATCTCTTTATCTAAACCTAAATGAAAACTATCAAATATCCCCTGTGAATACAGAGAGCTTTCTCTTAGTAAACCACTTGATTAATATAATTTCTTTTAATTTGTAAACCACAGAACTTAATTCTTACCTGAATATCTGGAGTCTGAGAATTCATAATGCTTCCATTGGAAAAATAAACCGTAAAGTTCTCTGCTAGGAAGTATCTAAATATAAGTAAGAGTGAAAAGTTTAAGAATTCTCTTTCCAAACATGCAAAACAGCAGATGACACCCTTGGGAAAAATCTTACTCATTCTCTGTTTCTATAAATATTCACAGGAACACAGTGGTAACTATTAGTGTATTTATCCCAAAATAGCAGAATAAAATAGTTTGGCAGAGATCATATGGCCCCCAGTGACTAAAAACTTTAGTCTCTGGACCTTTACAGAAAAAGTATGTCAATCTTTGGTAGTGTTTTCTTCTGTCATATATATATATATATATATATATATATATATATATATAGTTTTGTTTTTAAATGTAACAGTTACTCAAAATAATTTTCTACACTTAATGAACTTTAAAGCAGTAAGAAAGGACTACAAGAAGGAAAGGCATTTAAAATACAAAGACATGAAGTGGATGCAAGACTATGAGTTTTCTGTTCCTTCACTGAGGGTTTCACTACCATGCACATAGTAAGAATCTTAGGCAAAAATCTTATTTTTGGCACAGGTGTTGAAACTTCAGTTCTACGTTCAGCCTTCTGTGGTTATGATTGCTTGCACTTGTAATGCTATGTTGGTTATGTTTGCTCACCTCATCCTGACTCTAAATCAATGTAACTTAAGTAAACTACCCGGAGTAGCTTCTTTTGGGAAATCCCTGCCAAATTTTGTTTCACAAGAGTTACTCATGATCTCCTACTTGCCAAAACCAAGACAGTCTGAAGACAAGTAATATTACCCTGAAGCATTTCACATTTGAACACATCTCTGTGTACACCAGCTCTTGCTGATTTTAATGATATTACTTCCTCTTGGTAACCCTCATGTCTTTCTGTCTTATATAAATCACTTTCTCTAGCTTTCCTTCATTCCCTTAAGTGCTCTGTGGTATGCAGTTCTACTTTGTTTTCCTTTCTCATCTTGATAAAACACCACAACCATTATATTTGTATCTCACTCATTTCCATGAGTGCATACTACCTATATACACTGTATAGGATACAGGTATACATATATAGTACCTGTAAACTATGGAAGTAGAGGGCTTTTATTACTGTAACCTTAGTATATTTTGAAGTTTGTTAGTGTGCTGCCTGTAGCTATGTTAATTTTACTCCAGACTTCTTTTGAGACTTCCAGGGTACTGTACCCACAAATACATGTTACAATGTTGCTTCTGCTTCTGTAAAAATAAGTCATTGGAATTTTGCTAAATAGGATTGTTCACTTGATTTTTTCAGTTACTTCAATATTTCTGTATGGATATAGTCCTGATTTTAAGTTATTTTTTATCCTACAACATACAAATTTATCCAACAGATTTTTTTAAGTCCTGAGGGTTTTTTTTTTATGTATTATGATCATGTTATCTGCAAACAGGGACAATTTAACTTTTTTTTAACCTAAATGCTCCCCTCCCCTCCCCTCTCCTTTCCTTTCCTTTCCTTCCTTTGCCTAACTGTTCTGTCAGGACTGTCTAGTACTACCTTGAAAAAATGTGCTTAGAATAGGTATCTTGTCTCATTCCTAATTTTAGATGGTCTTGGGGAAAAGCCTACAATGGTTGACCCTTGAATATGATACTATCTATGAATCTGTCATTTGTGATATTGATTGTATTGAGGTACATTCCTTCTATACCCAATTGGTCATACTTCTCTCCCATGTTCAAAACCAAATTAATTTAAACTAACCAGGCCGCCAGAATGTCTCATAAATAGTTCTTATACAGCTTTTCTAACACAGACCAATATTTCCCCTGACTGGGTCTGTTTCCTTTTTCCCTCGACTTTTGACTACAGAAGTCTAAACAATCCTGCCAACTATTACAAAATCATCTGCGAGAGGTGAATCCCCACTTTTTCATTTCTGAAACCTCACTCATGAAGGATCACATAAACTTTAAGGCCAAAAATTTAGGTCACAAGACATCAGTTCAGCCAAAACAGATAAAAATCTTAATACTAATTATATTTATTATTTTCCATACACCATTTTATTACAAAGAAAAAGTTTCATAGACACAAAATGAAATCCTAAAGAATAAAAACTTACCTTGGCTTTAGATGCACAGTATATGGTTTCTCATCTATTGTAATAATATAGGATAACTGGTCCTAAAGAATCAAGAACAATCAAGAGTGAAGACAAATTTAATAGTAGATACAAAACAACAATTTCGCACCCATGAATTCCTCCAAACAATGCTTAAAATATCTAAGACTATGTGAGATTTAAAATCTTCAACAAAATAAAAGGTGTTTTAACATTTATTATATAATATAGGGTCACCAGTTCCACAAAAATAATCAAATATAGAGATTTATATAAGAGAAATATGTAGCTGAAATGTTAATTCTTATGCAAGAAGAGACTATGCACACTACACTGTAATATTTATTCACATGGCATTGGGGAGGACCAGATTCTCCTTGAAAGAAAAGCATTTGTTTTCCTTTTGGCTAAACCTGGCCCCATTTACGTGTATTGATACGTACAGAACTGCCTAGGCTATTTCTTTTTCTCCTCAATTGGCTTTAAGCAATGCAAACAGGTCTACCCAAGGAGCTGCTGTGTAGACTTTAAAGCAACGTACAGGTCAGTGATGCCCCGCCTATAGTGTCCACCTAGTACATATGAGCAAGACTGAGTGATTCTACACTGCTGGCTGAGACTGAGGCTCCAGAAAAAACCCATGACATGTCAGGGCATGAAAACTAGACATCAAAGCTGAAGCACAAATCCCAAAACACAAGATCCTTCCTCAAGCTGTATTATGCAGCTTTTTCTTTCTGCATACCTCTCTCTGCATATTGCAGAGGTGCTATCCTGCCTCTTACCTAGCTCAGTTCACAGCATTCACATACTTCCAGCCATTCTCAGTCACTCATCATGGAGCCACTACCCTCTAACGAATTCATAAAACCTGGGTTCAACCCTGGGCCAAGGCCTTTGCTCTGGTTAGCCAATATTCTTACTGGACTTAGGACCCCCCTGTCTCCCCAGCACTATAGATACGTATGTATCTGTTTATGCTTGCCATGGGCTGCACTGGAAGTGGTAGATTGGAATTTCTTATTAGAATTTCAAGAAGTTCTCCCTGGGATTATAAATATGGCCTCCCCTGGACCAAGATGAGGCCAGAAAAGGATCATCATAGGCATCATTAGGATAATAAGGTATTCTACACCAGTGATGCTTCCTGTACCAAGCACAAAAATTACTTACCACTTTCTTAAAAAAATTCCATATTGCTATTTCCTATCTTTTTAAATGGAAGATTCTTGATCAAAATTTGACATTTTGACTCTATCTTATAATTTTCAAGTTAAAATACTAGTAGCCACAGAGTATGTACCAGTCAAGGAACCTGAATGACAAGGTTTTATGCAGCAAAAAAGAACATGTGGTAATAAGCAAGAGTTGGTATTATCTGTAGAGGAAAAATAGACTACTAGGATACAAATATTAAGGTAGCAAAAAAGATAAGTGCTTCAGGATCTGAGACGAGAACAAGCAGCCAGTTTATTGTACAAACCGAAGAAGGACAAGGCAAGTCGTGCAAAGATCAGCAAATTGTCAAATGAAACCAGAAAGTTAAATTCATTAGTCATAAGTTGATACCATATCTGATACGATATAATGTTAAGAGTATGGTAATGCTCCTTAAACTTCATAACCTTAGTTTAAGGATAAAAAACTATCAGACAAAGTTAAACTGAGGGGAATTCAAAATACCTGACCAGTACTCTTCAAAATGGTCAAGACTGTGGCAAACATGGAAAGACCAAAACATAACAAAGCAGACAGGGAGGGCATGCAATGGGGTATCCTGTTTTACATTCCGAAAGGTAAAAAAGGACATCACAAAAGGATGTCATTGGAAAACTGGTGAAATCCAAAGAAAGCAGCAATTAGCATAACCAATTAATGCACACTGTATTGGTAATACATAACCATGTTAATTTCTTGGTCTTAACAAACAAAATGCATCAACATAAATGTATAAGTAAAGCAGAATTTCAAAAGAAAATGTCAACTTTCCCCAAACTCCCGTCTCCCTACAGCTGTCATTCTTTGTTTTAACACAGATAAAAATGGTAACTTTGTCCCTGTAAGAAAAATTTTATAACCTCCTGTTCTCACAGCATCCTGCTTTTACCCGAACAAGGCCACTGGGCACAGTTTGACAAACTGCCTTTGTTATGCTTGCCCACCCCAAGTTACACACCACTGCATCAACCCCTGCAGTAGCATGGATGAAACTAGAGCCCTTTCTTGGTTCAGTGCTCAGCCCTCTTGGATATGAATCCACTGAGTCAGGTATACACCTAAATAAAGGAATCTTGCTGTTTCTCTTGCAGTCTCCCTGTCTCTTGAATTCAGCAATGTAAGTTTTAATATTAGAGGAAACCAAGTGAACAGTATATGAGAATTCTCTGTACTTGCTACATCTTTTCTATAAATCTCAATTTCTTTTAAAATTTTAAATATTTACTTTAAAAAACAGAAAATTTTAGGAAAAATGCAAAGCCAACATGACAAATACAAGATAGAAATACTAAAGAGAAGATTTTTGTACTGAAGTACCAGGGTAAACTGGTTTTAAAAGTCTCAAGGATAAGAAAATAGTTCCTTGGAGAACTTGGTCCAAATGCAATAATTAAATATGAATGCTGAAGGAACTTTACCTAGTTTTATGGTGTACTTGATAAGCAAGTAATTATCCAAAGGAGTTTTTGGAAGACTATCTTCCCAAAACAAAAACTTAATAATAATTAAGACGTTAAAATTAAAATATTTTTTGAAAATATAAATGTAACATTAGTGTTTGGTAAACTGCCTCACGGCTTCCTCTATTTTTTTTTTTTTTCGGTACTGGGGATCCAACTCACGACCTTGTACCTGCCAGGCAGGCACTTAAGCCACTGAGCTAAATCCCCAGCCCTTATTTTTTTAAGGATTTCACTAAATTTTTCTTAATTGTCTCAAAATAAAGGCATTTTATGCTGAGTCCCATCATATAAAAGTGCAGTTAAGAGAGTAATATTTGCTACTCTATTATTTTAATAATTACTAAGTTTTTCCTTCATGTTGATAGATGCAGAAAGAGCATTTGATAAAATTCAAATGCCATTATGATTAAAATCTCTAAATACATAGAGAAGGAATTTACTTCAGGTCATATATAAAAAGGTTAGCATTAACACTAATTTCAATCAAGAAAAGATCAAAGTTTTGTCTAACTTCTGATACCAGATAGCCCATTTCTACCACTTTTATTCAACACAGTAACCAGTCAAAGTCCTAGCAGAACTTATTAGGCAACAGAAAGAAAGAAATCTCACCCAAATTAGAAAGGAGGATGTCGAATCATCAATGTTTGCAGATGATATGATTTTATAAATAAAAATTCCAAGACTCCACAAGAAGCTATTAAAACCAAATCATTAATTGAACAAACATGTAAACACAAAAATCAGTAGTAATGTTATATACTAACTGTGAATTAACTGAAAAAGAAATTGAAAGAATAACAGCAGTCTCAATAAGTGCAAACAATACTTGGAAATAAACTTGACCAAGACTTGAAAACTCTCTACAGTCAAGATTATAAAACATCACTGAAGGGAATTGAAGAGACACCAAAAAAAAAAACAAAAAAAAAAAAAAAAAAAAAAAAAAAAAAAAAAAAAAAAAAAAAAAAAAAAAAAAAAAAAAAAAAAAAAAAAAAAAAAAAAAAAAAAAAAAAAAAAAAACAAAAAAAAAACAGAAAAGCATGCTATGCTCAGGAATTGGAATAGTCACGATTGTTAAATATCCATAATACCTAAAGTGGTTCACAGGTTCAATGTAATCACCATGAAAATCCCACGATGATCTTCACAGAAATAGAAAAGAATTTATTTAAAAATAATAGTGGAAGAGTCAAATGACTACAATGTAAAATTTAATGAAGCAGTTCAACAGTAGATTGCATCTGGTAAAAGAAAGGATAAATAAACTGGATATAGGTATGGCAATAAAAATTACCTATTCTAGAAAACAGAGAAAAAAGAATGAAGGAAAAGTAACAGAACCAGAGATGCCTATAAGACAACCTTAAGAGTACTGACACGTAAGTAAAGGCAGTTGCAGATATGTAAGAGAAATAGACTGGGTCAGGAATAAATTGTGACAAAACTATACAAACTTTAAAGAAAAACATTCATCTATTCATCTCAAATCTTAACCGCATGGACAAAATATTCAAGAAGATAAACACTGAGATACTTCCTGGCCAATCTGATATGAAATAGACATAATGAGAAAAATCTTCAAAATATCAAGACAAAAATGTCTCACCACATAAAACAAAGCACCACGACAGATTTGTCTTCTGAAATAATGGAGGCCAAAAGGCAGTGAACAGAGGTATAAACTGTGCTGAAAGAAAAAGAAAACCTCACAGCCAACACCTCTACATTCATCAAAACCTATGCTTTTAAAATGCTAACATAAACAACTGCATTAGTAGAAATACTCAAGGAATATCTGAAGGCTTACAAGAAATGATAGCAGATGGTATCTCAAAGAACCGAAAATAGTAAAGTAAGTCAGTTGATGGAACACAGGTGACATAAATGAGAGAAATGTATTTTCCTAGAATACTGAAGCCCAGAAGTCAAGACCATCACGCCAGCAGGTAGCTTTCAGGAGAGGCCTAAAGCTTAGGGCTCCAACATATGAGTTTTGAAGGGTCACAATTCAGTCCCGAGTAGAACTCTTAGTTATGAAACCAAAGCTAAGATTCATAAGAGACAACATCATAAGATGTCATCGAAATTGACTTTCTAGAGTACTTTAGAAAATGAAAAGGCAAACTGCAAGCTGGGGAAAAATAATGAAATGTACGCAACTGATAAATATTTATAATCAGAATACAGTATGACTCCCTAGGACTCAAAAATAAATAATTTAAAAATAGATGAAAGATTTGAATAAATACCTGGGAGAATGCTATGTAAACAAATGAAAGATACATGAAAAATGAACGGACAACATCATTATTTATTGGGGAGATATACCTTAAAGCAACAATTATACCCTCACTACAATAGATTTAATCCAGAAGACAGAAAACACCCAAAGTTCACAAGCATGTGGAAAAACTAGAAAATTAATTATATTGCCAATTTGAACTGTAAACAATGTGACTGCCTCTAAAAACTTCAAGCAAGAACTTAACCTGTAACTCATTGTTTCATGCCTATGAACCTGTCCACGAGAAAGGAAAATATATGCCCTCATGTGGAATGATCATAAGTAATTATGCATGATAGTCAGTGTCTCCAACCAATTGAAATGTTCATCAACCAGTGAATAAACATGCATTAATTGAGAAGTAAACATTAACGACCTGATAAATACTACAAAATGGGTAAATGGGACTGAAATAAATTCAATGAAAAGATGTATATGCTTCCATTTACAGGAAACATCAAAAACAGCACCACAAATTTATGAAGTTGAGAGGAGAGCAGTGTTTGCTAATGGGGCTAGGGATGGAAGGAGAGATACCACAACAGGACACGAGGGAGAGCTGCAGGACTGTGAAAGTATTGTACAACTGGACTGTGATTGTGTTTGCACCACCCTTATGTGCTAATCGTTGAGCTGTACACTCGTGATAGATGAGTTCTGTAGTGTGCAAATTATACCTCAATAAATTTGCTAAAAGCAAAGCTTTATCGAAAGATTGGCCACTTACAAGTCAGGCTTGTTCAATTTCTTCTTTGGCGCTAATCTCCTAGGACACTTAGCATATTTACATGACAACTCCAGAGAAATAGATTTCAATAAATCAGTAAATAGGTGCCCCCAACCAGCACCATGCGTGGGTAGCTGCCAGAGAAGGGACACCCAGAGCCAAGCCTCGCCCCTCCAGCCAGTGCCAACGTGACTAGGCGGGGAGAGAACAAGCCCCGCCCCCCCAACCAGCCCCATGCGGCAGGCCACATCTAGCAGGGGTACAGCCAGCTCCCTGCCCCTTCTGGCTCATGGGCTGGCAAATAAGAAGTACCAATCCACTCCCCACAAGCGACCAGCTGACCCAGAGAAACACAGGCTCTGATGATAGCTATCGAAATGAAACACAATTGGATGCCTATGGTGCTGTGGTGTATCACTGTCATTGCAGGTCTAGGGCCAGGGGTCTGATCATCTGTTCAGAAGACAGCAGTATGCAGCATGGCATCTAGGGGGATCTCCTTCTGAGGGTGGTAGGCATTGCTGATCCCCTATAGTCTTCCTTTTAAGTCCTATATTGTTCATTACTTTGTTGGGCTGGGTTTTATTCTCTTTTGCTCTGTTGATGTTATATTTGATGGCATGAGCAGCTATTTCAAAGATAGTAAGACATATTATGGCATCCATTTTAGATTTACTATTGTCTTGTTTTGAAGTCCTTTAATGTATCCATTGTTTTCTTTTATTGTTTCTACTCTATTCTGTTCTATTTCATTTTTACTATGTCTGAAGGTATCTGCACGTATTTTGAAGACAACAAAAGGCATTATGGTAACTACTGCTGATTTTGTAATGTTGTGAAGTCCTGTACCACTTACTCTGGTAATGTTGTGAAGTCCTCTATCACTTAAACTGGTAATGTTGTGAAGTCCTCTATCACTTACTCTGGTTTGGTTCTGATTGGTTTTAGTGTTTTATTTTCCTTGGTTTTATCCTCTTTAAAATAAATAAATAAGTGAATAAAATAAAGTATTATTCTTTCTAATAAAAAATAGAAAACTCCTTGAGGTATCTTCTTGTCTGACAATCAATAGGTAGAGGGATCAAGAGTGAGGAAAGAAACTCTTATCAAAAGATACTGTTAATTGTTTTGGAAAACATTATTCTCATCTAAATTTCCAAGATAACTCCTTGATATCATGTAGAGAAAACCCACAACTCTTCTGTATTATTTTCTATATTTGAACTTTTAAAAATAATTTACATGAAGAAATGACAAACTTTAAACATAGCAGAGCATTATAATTTTTATATTTGCTTTCACCATTGAAACTTTAAATTCCATTGCCCGTTAGTAGTATTATATATTTACATTTCTATTATAATGTAACTGATATATTTTATAGTTATATGATAAAAATAAAAAGTTTCATATAATTACATTATAAAAAATTTTGTATCTTACTTTTACATGATTACTTGCATTTTCTTGTAGTAACTCTGGAAATACAACTTGGAAGAATGAATTTTGAGAACCTGAAGAAATATTTTAAACAAAAGTCAGCAACCTGCCTTAAGTGTAACTAAATATTTCATTACTTTGTTTTGTTACTTACATAACTATAATGGGCCATCACCATGTACTTCTGTAAAAACCCAGGGGCTCATGTTACCAGCACATGCCCAGAAGCTGGAGTGTCACGGAGGTAACTGTGGCCTCTGTACAAGGATGATGTGCAAGTTAGTGAACCATCACACACTCAAAACAGCACAATTGACAACTCTTAGCTTGAAAAGTAGATACTTATGAAATACCACTCCTCCACCGAAAAAAGACAGTGAGGAGATACTGAACTTCCAAAATCATCACAATTCCTGAAGAAAATAGAACAAAGAGAGCAAAAAAATCAATCAAAGTTATACTTCATTTCATTTGCTCATTTCTTTTATTAGGAAAGGTCTAATACTCCTTCTGTTCCTTACACAGGTCATATATTAGTCCTCTGTCTGAGGAATAGCTGGCAAATTCTTTACATTCCATGGATTTTCCTTTCATTCTGTTGGTTGTTTCATTTTCTGTGCAAAAAAATTTTTAATTTAATATGATCCCATTGTTAATTCTCAGTACTATTTCCTGTGCAACAGGAGTTCTGTTCAGAAAGTCCTCGTTGACATCGACAACTTCAAGAGTTTTATCTATTTTATATTCCAGTAGGTTAGTGTTTCTATTTTAACCTTTAGTTCTATGACTCATCATCAGATGAGTGAATAAAGAAAATGTCTTCAGACACGATGGAGTACTACTCTGCCATAAAGAAAGATGAACCTGAGACATTTGTAGGAAAATGGATGCATCTTGACACAATGACATGAAGTAAAATAACTCAGACACAAATCCTTAAATATTACATGATTTCTGTTATATGAGAAACCCAAAGTAAAACTAAAGAGAAAGATAAAAGATAGAAAATAGGAAGGAGGGAGATAGACCTTACTCAAATGGTAAGGATATCAAGAGATGGATGGAGGAGGAAGGTGGGGAGGGAAAATAGATGAAAAAGGGAAGAAGATGTGTAATGTATATGCATCAACTCCATCCTGGGAATGTAAACATAAGGTACTGGAAACATGCACTAAAAATAAATAAATGAACAAATTGGCACAAAGATAGAATTCAAAAAAACTTTCAGAAATAAATGATTTGAAGCAGACTAGAAAGTACACTGTGTGTAAGGGATGACTGGCAAATATTAATTAATCTAAGACAAGTTTTACAGAAATGAGTGGGGTTTTAAGATAAAAAATGGAAACATGAGAAAAAAGGAACATACAGTGAGATGTAATCAAAGAATCTATCAGTATATAAACATAAAAAATTAATCCAAGCTGGGCATGAGGGCCCAATCCTGTAATCCCAGGACTCAGGAGGCTGTGGCAGGAGGATTGCTGTGAGTTCGAGGCCAGACTGGAGCACAAAGTGAGTTCCAGGCCAACCTGAACTGCAGCGAAACTGTCTTAAACAGACCAAAAACACACACTATTCCAGGAAAAAGCACATTTGCATTAATCTCCCTACAAATACTCTCCCTGGCTTCAGACACATATCACATCTTTCTTGCTGCTTTCCGAAGCAGTTCTGGAAGCCCTGTTTTGTGTCTTTTTTTTTTTTTTTTTTTTTTGGTGGCACCGGGGATCGAACTCACAACCTTGTGCTTGCCAGGCAAGCACTTAGGCCACTGAGCTAGATCCCCAGCCCTGGTGTTTTTGAGACAGGGTCTCACTATGATGTTCAGGCTGGCCTTGAGCTCACTTTGTAGCCCAGGCTGGTCTCGAACTCACAACGATCCTCCTGTCTCAGCCTCCCGAGTGCTGGGATTAC
>RJWT010040564.1:0-12493 GCA_004365215.1 Cuniculus paca
GGCTCGGGGTCCTCGCGGCCGCCCACCTCCGCAGTCTGCACCCCGAGCCCTCCCCGCGCCCCTCCTCAATTCGGAAGATGTGCAGTGGGCCTGGGGATGGCGCGCTGGAGCCGAGGGTTTATTCGGGGAACTTTCCCGCGGCCCCCCTCCCCCAAACCTCCGGCCGACTGCAGGACGAGGATGGGGCGGAGGTCCCCAGACGATCTCCTGCGCTCGGCTCCCGCTGCCCGCTGCGAGTGCCTGTTGCGGGCCTGCGCGGCGTCCCGCTTCGGCTTCAGAGGACGGGCGGTGAGCACGGCGCTGCAGCGAGGCGCAGCCGGACCCGATGCGCGCGGAGGCCCGATCGCGGGGCAGCCCTGCGACTCCACCTCGGGGCGGGGACTCTCCGGGAAGCTGAGCTTTTCCTCGGGCTACTGCCTCGGTCACATCCCCTCCGCAGCCCCCGTCACATGATTCATTGAGGCGGTTAACCTCCGAGCCTTCGCTGTTACCCAGCTCTGGGCCCTGCCCCAGACAAAACCCACAGGCCCGCGGATCAAAGCAGACAGCCCCGCGGACGCTTGGGAGCTGCCCAGATGACACGAGAGGCGGCCACGTGGTCCATTCCTCTTCCCTTGACCACTGAAGGGTCCCTGTGGGTCCAGGCACTCACGGCACAGAAACTCCGAAGGAGGCCCTTTGACCAACTAGTTCTCACTGAGGAGTGAGTGACTGTCAGGGGTTGAAGCCACCGCTGCCTTGGGTATGAATTAGGTCCACAGGGCAGAATTTTGAGGGGCAGGAAGTTGCCTTTTTTGCCTACCTTGCTGGAAACCGTTATGTCCCTCTAAGGACTTAGAAGATGTCTGTCATTTCAGCCAGCTCACTGAGTCACTGGGTAAACTGAGGAAAGGCTCTTCAATAGACCACTGCAAGTGAGAGGAAGTTCTAGCAGAACTGCTATAAAAATGTGGACAAGGACAAGGGGTCCACACTCACCCTTGCAGCTGTCAGAACAGAGGTAAGGAGAGGCCGGGAGCCCTACAGGCCCTGTGCTAACCAAAGCTGGAGGCTGGGTGTCCTGGGGTCGTCGAGGTGCCACAGGAATATGCGGAGGGAAAAAGGGAGCCCAGAGCCAGGGTGTAGGGTCTGGGGAGGTGCGGGCCAGACGCTGCCATCCCTGCAACCAGAGGCTGAGGCAGGAGGATCGCCATGAGGACAGCCTGAACTACACAGTGAGAACCTGTCTCCAAAAAACACTTGTATAAACAAAAAAAATTTTTTTTAATGTAGGCAGCAATACAAGTCACACGCGCAGCTGAGAGGAAAATTCCAGCTCCAAGGCCAGAGTTTCCCGGACCTTGGCTGCTCTTCCACCTCCACAGAGAGCGGGGCCCACAGCGAGGGCTGTTTGCTTAACAGCTTTCCTTAAATCAGCTCTTATTTTATTGTTTTGTTTTACTTAAATGAGATTTAAAAAAAAGAAAAAGATATGCTATCAATACAGTAAATGGAAACTCAGCATCATGTTACTATAAATAGAAAGTGAGCTTAAAATAAACACAGTGAGCCAGGAGTAGGGGTGCATGCCTATAATCCCAGCACTCTGGGAGGCTGAGGCAGGAGGATTGAAAGTTAGAGCCCAGCCTGGGCAAGTTAGCAACTTAGTGAGACTCTGTTCAAAATTAAAAAAAATAAAAGAGGGTTGGGGCTGTAATGTAGTATGAAGGCCCTGGATTCAATCTCCACTACTGCAAAAAATTTAAAAATGGACACAGCGAAAATCAAAACTTATTCTAGCAATGTATCTGTAACTGATTTTTTAAAAAAAATTTCTAACAAGATACTGCTTGCTACCTGAGGAAGAGGCTGAGCTTCCTGCCCACTCTCTCTTGAAAAGGGAGATCAACAAGGACCAGAAAGGTTTAAAATGTATTAGCAATTAGTTCGTGATGTTCTGTAGTCAGGAATCTATACAAATTCAGCAAAAAAGTACTTCCTTTCGAAAGAAATCCAGAGTTTAGTCCTGTGCAAGGTAAGGCGGTAGGACATTAGGGCTGGGGCAAACAGGACAACTAACTGGGCGGCATGTGTCAACATTCATAAAAATCCAGAGGACATGCACAGAACACAAAACCGAAAAGGACTCCATGGTCCCTGAGCACTGTACAGGAACCCATCAGAAACCCATGTTCTCAGTCCCTGATCTGAATCTGACATGTAGGACCAATCAGAAGATGCTATTTTCAGTCCTTCATTAGCATAGGGGCACAGCCAATCAAAAGATGAAGTTTCTGATGCTTCATTTACATATTGAGGGAAACCAATATGTAAACAGGCCAGTTTATACCTGACACTATAAGTGAGTTTTGTTGTGTGGTTGGTTGAGACAGGGCCTTGCTATAAAGCCCAGGCTAGTTTTAAACTCTGCCTCCTGCCTCAGCCTCCCAAGTGCTGGAATTACAAGCATGTGCCACCATGCCTGGTCATATGAGTTCTTGATAGGACAACTGCCCCAATCCCTTATTTTCATAAATGGGAAGCCAATATAAGAATTTTGGATACAAAAATTCTGGCCCTTATCCTTGGGGCCGCCATGGGTCTGTTCACCAGCCACTGTCATCCCTTTTCTGGGTGTCTTGTCTCTTTGGGGACACCAAGAACCTGGAAGAAGCCCCACGGGACCATCCATCTGGTAAAAGTTCTGTTGGGATCTCTGCTCCAGAGTCTGAACCCCAAGTACAAAGTGATCCTGAGGAAGCCTCAGTGCTTCCATCTGTGAAGTGGGAGCCTGGGTGAATGCCCTGGGGAGCCCTTTATTCTTGGATAAAAGCAAAAAAGGACCCAAGGTTGTGCTCCTCAGGAAGTTGAGAGGTAATGCACTTCCAAGAGCGAGGGGGTGCGGGAGAGGGGAGCCCTAGAAGGAGAGGATGGGCCATGGGTCCCATCCTCAGCTGTGAACATGCTGAGTACCAAGGGGACAAGTTAGCTTGGCCCAAGGTGGCCAGGGCCATGCAGTGCAGATGCTGTGACACAGGACACCTGGCATGAGTACTTTTCTCATTGGCATCCCGGGAACACCACTGCAGAGCACAGAGCCCGACAGCACTAACCAATAATCCCAGCACTAGGGAGGCTGAGGCCAGAAGTTCTCCGTGAGTTCTGGGCCCACCTGGGCTACATAGTGAGACCCTGTCTCAAAAAAGCCAAACAAAGAAACAGAAAAAGCAAAGCAAAGAGCCTCCACTCTGGAGTCCACAGCTCGGAGTTCCAGTCCTGCCTGTCTTGGCTTTTCCCACCCCTCTCCAGGCCTCAGTAGTTCCATCTGTGCCGTGACATGTGTGGACAGGGCTGGTGGGTCTTCTTTCTTCTTTTCTTTTTCTTTCTTTCTTTCTTTCTTTCTTTCTTTCTTTCTTTCTTTCTTTCTTTCTTTCTTTTTCTTTTTTTTTGTGTGTTTCTGAGACAGGGTCTCAGTATGCAGTTCAGTCTGGCCTTGAACTCACTATGTACCCCAGGCTGGTCTCGGACTTGAGGTGATCCTCCTGCCTCAGCCTCTGCCACCACACCTGGCTTGGGCTGGTGAGTTTTCAATGGGTCTGGGAACTCCTGCTCCTGGATGCCTTAAGGTCTGTGAGAGACAAGAGAAAGCTCCCTCGAAGCTGTAGCAGAAGCAGGGTCCCTTGTCATGGGTCCTGCCACAGGGTCCCACTTAAAATTTTGAAAAATGTCCTTCACTTAAAAAGGGTTTGTAGTCTGGGAGTGGCACGATTCCAGCACTCCAGGAGGCTGAGGCAGGAGGATCAGGTATAACTTCTTAGCTTCCTGGCCAATTAGATTGTGAGCCTTTCCAGAGATGGGCGGGCCTTGTTCCCTGGGCCTCCAGCTTGTGCAGCAAAGTGGGTTCTGGGTTGGGGTAGCCTAGCACTTGCTAGCTGTGCCCACTGGGCCCCGCACCTCGAACTCTGGTGCTTTCTAAGGGTCCCATGGAGGGCATTCATCCCTGGAGCCTCTTAGGAAGGTGACCCTCCTTCATGGCTGGTGCCTGGGTGACGTGGCCAGGGCAGACCTCCCCTTGCAGGTGTGGTTACCTTATGACCCGGCCTTTCTGAGCCAGCCTGCATTTTCGCTGTTTATTCACTTCCTCTGACTTTTCCTGAGTTATCTCCTCTTATCTGTAATTTGCAATCATTGCCCCCAAAAGGACAGTTCATTAAAATGTAGGACGGAGGAGGAGAGCGGTTGTGTTTGTTTATCTCAGGGACGACTTTCTCAGAAATAAATGCGTACGCTTTACGGCACCCCAACGGGGCTGACAGGATGTGGTCTTGACCTCAGGGCCGGCCGCCGGCTTCGGGGTTACTCTTGCTTTCTTCCCGGTCTCCTCCCATAAAGCTACTGTACCCACCAGTGGTGGCTGCCCCCTAATGCTTCAGGGTGCTGGCTCAGTTGGAAGGGACAAGACAGTGTCACCCACATCTGTACACACACACACACACACACACACACACACGCAGGAAAGGCGTACACAGTATGGATGGCTCTGCCCAGAGGAGCCCAGGGTCCAGCTTCCTCTGGTGCTTGGTGACTGGACTTTCCAAAAAAGCAACTCTAGTGACAACAAGGGGATTTCCTGCAGCAGTCTGCATGTGTAATCCCAGCTACTTGGGAGGCTGAGGCAGGAGGATCACAAGTCCAAGGACAGCCTAGTCAGTTTAAAAAGCTCTTAGCTCCAAACTATAAAACTTGGAGCAAATAATACAATACTAATAAGTCCCATTGATGGAGCACTTGCTTGGGTAGAAGCTTAGGTTATGAAGTTATATACACAGGGGTTCAGAGCCTGGCTCCTTGACTCATCAGCTGTGTGTCTTCAGGCGAGTTACTATGCCTCTCTGTTCTTTAGACTTCTTGTCCTTAACATGAAGACTCCCTGCTGTGTCCCAGGCCTGGCACTGTAATGAGACCTTGAGAAACTCACCAGCTCACTGAAATCTCTAGACAACTCTGTAATGTAAGGTCCTAAGGAAGCCTATTTTACAGGCAGGAAATTCCAAGCCACCCAGCAAATAAAGAAGGGGGATCAGAACCTTTCTGTGTTTATTACATCAGGATCGCATGCTCAGGGGACGGCAGGAGTGGTGGGAACACACAGGCAGATCAGAAAGAACCCCATGTGCTCTGACTGCTGGCACTGACTTTTGAGAAGCGACAAGTGACTGGCCTCTGGGTCCCTGTGGGTGGTAGGTGCTAGGTGCCATCAACTACAGATAGCAGGGTGAGGGACCTCACCCCTGTTGGACATCTCCAGGCTCAAGGCCATTACTATGACTTCAGACAACACAGGCCACCTCCTGCAGCCTCCTTCTCTCTCCTACTTCTTCCTCTCCTCCTTTGGTTATGGGGTAAATTGTGTCCCCTAAACCATGCTGAGGTCCCGAGCCCTGGTATCTCTGCAGATGGTCAAGACAAGACCCCATCAGGCAACAGGCGTATCCCTGTAATCCCAGAATTCAGGAGGCTGAGGCAAGAGGATTGCTGTGAGTTCAAGGAGGAGTGTTCTGAGTTCAAGGCCAGCCCGGACTACACAGCCACACCCTGTCTCAGAAAAATAAATAAATAAATAAATTCTAAAAAAATAAAACAAAATAAAATGACAAAGTCCTGACCCAACATAAATGAGTCCTCTTCAACAGGAGAGATGTGGACACAGAGACAGATACCAAGACTGGCTGAAAATCCATGGGGAGAAGCCACATGGCAAGGAGGCAGAGACTACACAGAGGTCATTGCACACGAGGGACGCCCAGGGTGCATGACCCGGCCTGCACCAGAAGCCAGTGAGAGGCAAGGTCGGGTCCACCCAGGGTCTCAGAGCAGCGGCCCTGCCCACGGCTCAATTTCAGGCAATTGTGTGCCCTTTCCCAAACTGGGGTGGGGGGGCTGGCTCTTTGTTAGGACAGCTCTGTCTGACCACCCCCCCGTCTCCCGCACCCCACTTGGCCTACATTCCAAACACATCTCGAGGTGACCGGGCTCAAGAACGATGGCGCCATGCCATGTCCTCCCTGCACCTGCTGTCCCCAAGCAGATACAGAAATGGTCCCCTAAGTGGCACCCAGAATATTTCCTGGGTGTTAGCTCTCTCCCGACCAAGTCCTGATTACCAGCCTTCCTGGGGAAACTGAGGCACAGAAAGGCACAGTCATTAGGCAAATGTCATCAAGCTAAGTGGCAGGGCTGGAATTCAGACTTAGGTAATCTGGTTCCGCGACCCAAGGGCTCTTAGCCACTCCCTATTCTCTGGCTGCCACTAATAGCTTTGTCCTGGGACCTCAGTTTCCCTGGCTGTGAAATGGGAACAAGACACCAGGATGATCCAGTTCTCATGCACCAGGGTCTCAGTAGCCCTGTGGGGCTTGCAAAGCCCAGACTGCAAGGAACCGTGATGACCGTGCGTGTGTGTGTGTGTGTGTGTGTGTGTGTGTGTGTGTGTATGTAATGACACCTTTTCCTTCAGAGTGGGGTCAATTCACTCGCTCAAATTAATGTTTCCATCTTGCCTAACTCATTTAATGGGAACAGCGCGTCCTTGCGCCGATCTGTGAACTGACCCTCAGGACCTTTCCACCAAATACAGAAAAACAAAACCCACCCGTCGCATATCGTGTTCCTGCGTTAACCAGCTCTGGACAGCGACCAGCCTGCCTTCCACTTCCACTTCCGCTTGTTTTTCCCAGTGCTGACCTCTGATGCCACAGGAGATGGCATGGCACTGGGGAGGACACCAGCAATCACAGCTCCCAGAAAGGGGGCCCCGGAGGGGATCCGACTGATGATCAAGAGAGATCTGGCAAGTCCAGCCTTCTCTCCTCGGAGCTTCCCTTCTTCCTAGGTTTTTCTGCATCGCTGTCTGCTGCCTGCCTGGTTCCTTGCTTTTTATTCCAAATATGTAAACCTCTCATAAACCCAGAGCCAGGCGCGCGTCTGATTGATCCCTGGCTGCAGAGGATCCAATGATAAGGTGACTAAAAGTCCCCACGGGCAGTTTTAGAAGCACTTCCCCAGCACAAACAACTTAGCTCCAGAACGCTCGCGACACTCTTTGCGTGACGTCTGCATTTTGAAGAGCCTGGCCTTGGCAAAGGGCCTCAGGCTCTTCTCATGGTGACAGGGCAGCCGCCTACAGCGCTTGTCTGAGTCTGCACGAACCGGTCCCCAAGCATAGCCGGTCCTGCATCAGGCTACACCATGTCTGCACTTACCAGGGGCTCAGTAAATATTTAGTGGGAGAAAGAAAGAAGCAAAGAGTCAAGAGACACTAGCTTTAGCTGAGCAGAATTAAGAGGATAAACCCTGTAAAAAGAAAATAAAATCCAATAATGTATCCTCCCCAGCCAAAATGATCTTGGTCTTTGTTTTTCTGAGACAGGGTCTTGCTATGTAGTTCAGGCTGAACTTGAATTCACTTGTGTAGCCCAGGCTGGCCTCAGACTCGAGGCAGTTTTCCTGCCTCAGCCTCCCGAATGCTGGGATTACAGGTGTGCACCACAAAGCCTGGCTGTTTTTTTTGTTTGTTTTTTTGTTTGTTTGTTTGTTTGTTGTCCCACTGAGCCCCTGCCATCAGAGTTGTCAACCCACATTTTGGGGTATAAGCTCTGAAATTCAAGATTTCATCATCCATTCAATATTTTAGCACTGAGGGTGTAGAGCATTCTTGTAGCATGCGCATGGCCCTGGGTTTCAACTCCAGCACTGCAAAAAGGAAAACAAAAAGAAAGACAAAGAAAAAGAAGAGAAAACAAAGGAGAAAGAAAGAACTAGGCCCCTGCCTGTGTGGCTACACCCAGGACATAATAGTGAACCCAACAGCTGGGGATCTTGCTGCTGGACAGCACTGCGCCCAGGGAAGAGTGCCTGCCTTAGGGTTCACCAGGCGCGAGGCTGCCCCCCACCCCGTGACAGACCCAGATTCCCCATGGGCTCAGAAGTACCAGGGCAAAGGTGGCAGTCCTGGCTGGTCTGGGCCCCTCCACCTGCCACGCTGGGGCTTATGGGATGCCTCTGTCCAGGCCCTGTCTCTCTGTCACCTGAAGGGAGCTTTCTCATGCCAGGTGTCCCCACAGAGCCCTCCACACCCACTCACACCTCCAGAACCTGGGCTTCCCACAGCAAAGGCTGAGGTTTGGGCTATGAGTTACTGGCCCCAGCTGAACCTGTCTACCCCCTGCATTGTGTCTCGTCCCCCCTCCTCCCTCACTCCTTTAATGCTCCCCCAGTCCCCAGGTGGCAGTTTTGCACCTGTCCCAGGACCTTTGCACATGCTGTTTCCCCTCCCTGGGAGGCTCTTGCCACTGGCACCTATGGGACTCACTACTTCACCTTGCACAACTTCCTATAAATCCACTTCTGCAGCCAGGATTATCCTGGCCATTCCTTTTTTCCAGTGTTGGGGATCAGGCTCAGGGCCTTGTGCCTGTTCAGCAAGCATTCAGCTGTCCTGTTTAAAGTTGCCATCCTAGCCCCGTGTACCCTGGCCGATTCCTCATAGCTCTTAGTATCTCCTGGGAGTCAGGATTGTGCACTTACTTATTTCATGAGAAGGAGGCTCCTCCGGGCAGGACTGTTGTGTTGCTCAAGGCCGTGTCCCTGCACTGAGAATAAAACCTGTGCTAAGTGGACACCAGACAGGGCATGAATGAATCAGTGAGTGTGTGAATGAGTGAATGAATAGTTCTCTTCCCTCTCCCCAGCAACCCAAGGAGACTTTAAGACTCTGAGCAGAGTTTCAACCCCTGTGCCTCCAGCACTGCCTCTCTGACGAAGAGAAAACCCATGAAGACCCCTGCAGTCTCTTACCCCTCATGAGGCTGGATCTACAAGAAATATGGGTGACAGGAGTCCCACAGCAGTGGGATCCAGGCTGCTAAATGATGCCCCCCAAAAGATGAGGAGTACAATATCTCTTGCATGATCCCCACAATAGTCCTGGGGTCACAGAGTCCAGGCTGAGCAGAGTCAGAATTTGGACAGAGACTGACTGAGCCCAGAGTTTGTGGCCTTGACTTAATATCACCCGAACTTTAGACAGGGCAGAAATTCACAGGCTGGGAAGGGATTTTAGGGTAGGCAACATAAGTGACCATTGGGCTGTGGACAGTCTATTCTGAGGGGGAGAACTGCAAGCCTTTTTTGTAACCAAGAGGTTATGATGGGGCCATGGTGACATTCACACAATGCCAACTAAGCAGCCCCAGCAGCTCAGGTGCCTGAGGCTCAATGAGAATAAAGATGAGGTAGGAGATTAGGGCACAGCAGGCTGGCTGGAAAACAGGATGTAATTTGTCAATTCAATCTGAATGGGGGGCAGAATGCAGGATGCAACCATGTGACCTAATCCGGAACAGATCTGACCTGTCAGTCATAGCTGGGGTACACGGGCAGAGCACCTTCTGAAGGGCCAGATCTGGGAGGACATGAAAGGTGATGACCCTTGACTTTGCCACCACCACAGTCTTGCTGTCCTGCCATCCTGTTTCTGCAGTGGCCCATCCTGCTTGCAGGATGTATCTCTTCTTCCTCTTTTCTTTGCTCTTTTTTTTTCACTGCCTTTCTTCTTTCTTCTTCACCCTTCCTTTTCTTCTTTTACTTTAAATAAAAGTTTGTGTTTCATTGTCCCTCGGTTGTCCTGGCTGATTCTTTGGGTGAGTCAGAAAGAACCTGGAATCACCAGGCACCACACCATCCAGCTACAAAAAGGCCCCCAAAATAGGGCAAAGTTCAAAAAGCACATTTCCCTCCCATAACAGGGCCAGGTTTGACAGCACCCACCTTGCTGTCCCTCCTGGATACTGCCAGTCTGCCTGCTGGACACCAGGTCCCAATGTGGCCGTGCTCTGTTGGAGTGAAGGAGGAAGAGGATATGGAAGTCCCTGGTGTCACAAGGCCAGGCCTGGGAGTGGCATGCGTGACTTTTCAATGACCGCATCCAGGTGCACAGAAGAACAAGAAATGTCACCTGGGCTGTGTCATGAGAGAAGAATAGGGGAGGGCCTGGAGGACCACCTTTGCCTCTACCAGCAGGGAGAACTGGATATAACCTGAGCTAATAGACAGGGGTTGCTAGTTAAACCCTGACCACTCCTGGCAAGGAATATTTTAGACAGCCTGAGAAATAAAGGCCCTAGCCTGCAAAAAATACCACAGACCTAATTCTGCATACACTTCCAGGGTCTTTAGAAAGCTTGTTGGACCAATGGATTTCAAGAACCCCTGCTTTAGAACCGGGTATCAATAATACCATTGCAACTTGGATTTGGGCTTCCGGGCAGCCAAGGCAAAAAGGAGATACTGGGTTCTATCACTCTCTCTCAAATTCAGAGGAAAACAAGAGCTCTTTGGGAGGGAAATTCTCTTTCCCCGTACCGTCTTCTGGGAGGGATTTATCTTTTGGCAACAAAACAATAGCTCTCATATTTGCACAGAACAGGAGCTGCAGGTTTCCTGGGAACCTCAGCCTGCACAAATGGCAACGCCTTCCCGAAGTGTCGCACGTGGCCAGCTTGCTCTCCCCAGACTGTCACCTGTGCCGGTGTCAACACAGCCTGTGGCTCGGAGATGTGTTGTCAAACACAGGCAAGGAAAACGCGGAGGACCCTGGGAGGGAGCTTCCACAGGCAACCTCGTCCCCGAGCGATGGCTGAGGCCACCACCCCCGACCCTCTTCGGGGCAACCTGCCTGGCTGCCACCTTGGGGGAAGAAAAAGCCCCCTGGTGACCCCTTCTTGGTGGAGGCTCAAGGGTGACGTGGGGCAGGGCTTGGCCAGAGTCCTTCCATGTCGACCACCTTTCAGCCTTCCTCTGCTCCCGGGTGTCTCTGCTTCTGCCTTTCTATCCTTTTCTTTTTCTTTTTTTCCAGTGCTGGAGATCGAATGCAGGGCCTTCACTCTGAGCTACATACCCAGCCCTTTTTTTTTTTTTTTTTTTTTGTGGCACCAGGGATTGAACTCACGACCTTGCGCTTGCCAGGCAGGCGCTTAGGCCGCTGAGCTAGATCCCCGGCCCTGTTTTTGAGACAGGGTCTCGCTATGCTGTTCAGGCTGGCCTTGAGCTCACTTGGTAGCCCAGGCTGGTCTCGAACTCACAACGATCCGCCTGTCTCAGCCTCCCGAGTGCTGGGATTACAGGTGTGAGCCACCACGCCTGGCTCTTTTTTTTTTTTTTTTTAATGTTTTATTTTGAGGCAAGATCTTGCTGAGTTGTCCAGGCTGGGTTGAAACTTGTGATCCTCCTGCCTCAGCCCCCAGAGTGCTGGGACTGCAAGGTGTGGGCCATCGGCTGCTCCTTTTTCTCTGCCTGGCTTTGGTCACACCTGGTCAGCCTTTGGCCCTACATTGCCTGTTACCCTCCAGTTCATTCTTTCTCTCCAGCCCGAATCCCCCGACGCGCCTGGCTTTTGGACCCATTGCTCCCTGTCTCTGTCTTGTTCTCACTTTTCTCATGCAGGCTCCTCTCTATGGTATTCCCTGTCCCTTCTTGGTCCCTGACCCTCTGTCCCTCTCTGTGTCTTGCTCTGTGTTGCTGATGTTTTTCTGTCCAGCCCTGTGTCTCTCTCTCCCTCTCTCTCCTGTCAGTATCTGTCTTCTGTCTCTCTCTCTCTCCTGCTCTGTCTGCAGAGAAGCAATGACTGCAGGGCCCTCAACACACGCCAAGCCCTGAGCCCTCAAGGATCCCTGTTTGCCAATGCCTGCTCCTGGCCCTACCCAATACGCAGGCCTGTGGCCGCGGAGCCCAGTCCGGCTGCAGCCCCTCAGTGGGCCTGGCTCCTCTCTGCTCCTGTGCTGGTTGCCATGGCTACTGCAGTTCTTGGAGGCCATGGGGGACAGCTGGCGCTGGTGGCTTGAACTAAGGGGGACCAGAAACACCTCCCTGCCCCCACAGCGTCCCTCAGCCAGCCTCCCCTTCCTCTCCCACTTGCAGAACCCACTGTAACTCTCTAGGGCGCCTCCTGGCTCTCAAATGGACTCTGAAAGAGAACCAGAGCCAGCCCATCCCAGTTGTGACAGGATGCCATTGGCCAAGGGTGGGTCAGACCAAGATCAAAACTGCACAGTCCTAACCATCTCTCCTTCACTCATTCAATCAAGACAGGCTGAATCAAGACAGGTTGCTTCCAGCAGGGGGTGGTGGCACACGCCTGTAATCCGGGCACTCCGGAGGCTGAGGCAGGAAGATCTCTTGAGTTTGGGGCCAGGCTGGGCTACATAGTGAGACCTTGTATCAAAAGAAAAAAAGAAAATAAAGAATAAAACAGGTTGGTTCGTTTAAGAATCCCAGAGGATGCTGGAACTCTGAATTCCTGTGTCAATGAGGCATCCAAAAGGCCCTCATCGAGAAGGTAGCGGGGAGGACCTGGAGTGTGAGTAGGGGCAGGAGAAAGAGGCAGCCAGTATTTGAGGCAAATGCCACAATCCATGCAAAGGCACTGGCGTGGGGAAGAATGTGAAAGATGACTGTA